>JAPWTK010001077.1:0-91532 GCA_029963805.1 Aromia moschata | reverse complement strand
TTTGAGCAACGGTTTTTCTTCAGACTTGGATTACAGCGCAACGGATACCTTTGCAAAATTTCAACACGTCTAAGGAGACGTGCTTTTTCAAAGGGCCAGGTTTTTCGGTGGTTTAAGGCATTCTCAGAGGGAAGAGAGTCGATAGAAGATGAACCACGCAGCGGAGGGCCTTCATCTTCAAGAACCGATGAAACTGTCGATAGAATACGGGATCTTGTGCGTTCAGATCGTCGGTTGACGACAAGAATGATCGGAGAAGAGTTAACTTTGAGAATCACACCACTGTTCATCAGATTTTGACTAACGAATTGGGGATGAGAAAAATCAGCGCAAAAATGGTTGCAAAAACCTTTCGCAGGAACAAAAGGACATCAGGAGAGAAAGGTGTCTTGACTTTTTTTGACAAAAATGATCACCATTTTATGAAACGTGTCATTACCGGTGATGAGACTTGGGTGTTTTTGAGTACAACCCAGAAACCAAGCACCAAAGCATGGCACACCTCAAGCCCTCCAAGACCCGAAAAAGCAAGAATGAGCAAGTCGAAGATCAAATGCATTCTGATTTGCTTTTTGATAGCCAGAGAATTGCCCACAAAGTTTGTGCCTCCATTAAATCGACAACCAACAGGCCAAACGGTAAATCAACACTTTTACAGAGATTCTTGAAAACTTTGAAAAAGGGTCATGCGTGTGAGACCAAACATGAAGAACAACTGGATGTTGCATCACGACAATGAGCCTTGTCAAACAGCCATTTCAGTAAACGAGTTTTTAGGCAGTAAAAGAACATTCCTGTGAGCCCCTTAACCTCCATATTCGCCTGACTTGAGTCCTTGTGACTGTTTTCTCGTCCCGAGGTTAAAAAATCACCTCAAGGGACGTAATTTTGGGACCACAGAAAACATTCAAACGGCTGTAACCGACCAGCTGAAGGAATGAGGAATGGAAGAACCGTGTCCAGCGTTGTGTGGCTTCCCAAAGTTATTTGAAGGAGACAATAATGAATTGTAATTCTATTTGAATAAAAAATAATAACAACCAGTCTCATTACTTTATTTACACACCTCGTATTTCTGCTGCTGACAGTGATGCTTCTTCCAGCAGAAATTAGCGAGATGAAACAGGGAGAAAAGAAACTCATTCTGTCCCAAAATCTTTCTAACAATGTAGTTGTAACGTCGTGATATTCTTGGTGAATCTAGTCGTCATCATTCCCTCTGCCGATATCACGAGGCCGTACATCTTTCCCTTCTTTAGTCTCCAGTCTCTCTCATAGTCTCGTTTAGTCTCCTGAATGTTGTGGGTAAGTGGTAACGTACGAAGAAGGCTTATATCCAGAGTCTTCTCTTGCTACTGCTGTTAATAGCGAGTTTTTGTTGGTGGGTCATTTTCTCAAGATAGCTTCTGGCTTAAGAAAAAGGTTTTTTGATGTTTAGTAGACTCTTCCCTCATCATCTTCGAGGTAGGTGAGTCTGATCATTGACGAGCTGGTATGTGTGTGTGTTTTGTCTGGCTTATCATGTTGATCCTACACCCGGCTGTATTGATTTATTGATTTATTCAGTAGTGCAGATAACGGATTTAATGCCAGGTAAAACCTAACTGCTCAGAGTGAATTGTCTTGGAAGGTTCCCTTCTTGATCTCTACTTCCTACTTCCCTTTTGTTCTTTTTCAAATATGTTGTTATCCAAGCAGTGATATTTTTTTGTTTACGATGGACATGAATAACTTAGGTATAGCTCATTTTTATTATGTATTGTTACGAACGCTGGGCCGGTCCGCCCCTGCCTGTTTTGACGCCGGCTGACCAAAGCAGCCGATAACCTGTGCCGACGTAGGACGCCCAGAAACGTCACCAAGTCTTCGCGGCGGTTCCACTTCGCGCGCTGGAGGCTTCTCGTAGATACGCGACCCTTCTATAGGTGTATATATAACGCGGGGTATCCACGCGCGACGACGGGTTCACTATTTGAATATCGGCGCGCTCTCCGTACAACGCTCTAATATAAATTGTATAAAAATAAATTAGTGTAGTTAAATAGTGTTAGTCCGTAGTTGTAATAATTAAATAAATAGTGTTAGTTTAAAAGTGCGAGTTTAATTTTTCACACCTCACGAACCCGAAATAAATAAAACGTTACAGTATTATTACTTCTAAGGTATCTGGCGGCTCTATTAAAACCCTACATAGATGGCGCGGCTGCTTCGTCCAACGAGCGATTAACATCAGACGTGACATATTTCCTTTGGCCGACCGTACCAATTAAAAAATTAACCGCGCAATTAAAACCAATTTACGCCGGAAGCGACTACCGATTTCCCATTATCGCGTTTACTTATGAATACCTCCCGCCGCGAGGCGTAAAGTTAATAAAATTTTCCCGGTTCGATTACGATTTCATTACTGAATTTTCTCCTGGGAACGCCGGGCGGACCCGCCGTTAATTACCGCTCTCGTTCCATAATTAATTAGCGCTAATTGAGGCCGTCGCGTGTCAGCGCTGCCTCTGCTCAAGAACGAAATTCCGTCCGTTCTGAGCGCGTTCGCCTCCTGGGCGTTAGGGTGCCCACACACGTGAAGATAAGGAGGCGTATTTACCTAGATATATTGCCCGTAAATTGCAGAACAGTAATTTATCGTACAACAGCATAAAACGTTTAATTTTTTTATGTGTGTTTTTTATATGGTACGTTAAAAAAAATAAAAAAAAAAACTCAGTCAGTACTTTTATGGCATGTTGTCTCTTGTTGTGGATGCTTTTTGTAGTACTGTCACTATACAGTGTGGAACAGCCAAATGGAATAAATTCAGTAGCTCCATTATTATGCATTTTTTTTTGAAAATCCTGAGACACGTCAATTTCTAATCCTAAAAATGACATCTTGCGACGTGAAAATGTCATCCCTATATTCAACCCCTTCAGGTGACAGCTACATTTTCAAGTACTTCATTTGAAAGGTATTTTCATTCTCTATTCAAAACTGCTATGGTTTTAATTTTTATTGCAGAAATTAACAAGAAAAAAAAGTTTCTCCAGCATAGGACATTCGTTACTTTAAAATAAAAAACAAATCATTACACAGGCCCACAAAAAAAAACTTTTTTTTGACTATGGATAAGAACATAGTTTTTCCCTGTGTTTTTTGACGCTGAATCCAAATCCGGTGTCTGTTTAACCGTAGCACGTCAGGATCAAGGTCATTTCAAGGTCAAATCGCGAAATAAAGGCTTACAAGAGAATAAACCCAGTCAAAAAAAATTGTTTCTGGGCCTGTGTTATTAATGCAGCAATGTTCAAAATGCATGCCTCCAGCATCTTGGCAGCATCCTAGACGTAAATAGAAATGTCTTCTAACGTTAGTTAACATCTGCGGAATCATATTGTATTACCTGGAAATTGTGGGTTTTTCTTCAGCTGGGTACAAGTTTGCCATCGTCGGTACATTATTTTGGAGCAGTGCTAAATAAGTTTCTCCATTCAAATTGTCGTCAATGAAGAAGGGACCAATGATATTTTCTCCAATTATTCCTGCCCCAACATTAACTTTCTCAGGGTTTTGCGTGTGTAGTTCCCTCATCCATCCATCCATCATTAACCCATTAACGCCCAAACGGACACAATTTTTCATCCTTTTTGGAGCGTCAATCTCGAAAGGGAAATTAATGAATTCGCTTAATAAAAACCACTTCTCCTAATGTTTTCGGATGTGATCTCTCGATTTCCGGGCTCAGAATTGTGATTAAATGCTCTAGAAAATGTGGCTTTATGTGGTGAAAATATGGCTGACTATGGAGAAAAGTACTGAAAATCTGGGAATTATTTTTTTATATATTTTTTTTAATCCAAAAAGTACTCTAACCTACTCCGGATTATGGAGGGAAGTGGAGGCAATAGTTGGAGTTGATGATAAGAATTTTTTTTGCCGACCTCAACTGACTAATCTTTTCAAAATGGCGGATATTGCATAAAATCTCATGAAATATGAATTTTTCTCTAGTATTAACGAGAAAATAATGTTATTGTGAGTTTTTCTTGATCCACAGTCATTTTCCTCAATCAAAACAATACTACAGCATATATTTGACTAAATTTTCAATTTTCAATGATGGCGGATTCAAAATGGCGGCCGGATTTCTCAAGAAATGGCGCGTTTTTCATTATAAAAAGTAAATAGGAGTTTGTAATTATACTTTTCCTATGCCATTTCATGTTTTATAACATTTTGAATTATTCCTGGTGAAAAGTCTTTAATCCAAAATGGCGCATTCAATATGGCGGACATAATTCCTGAAAATTCTAAATTTGAAAACGGTCATATTTTACGTAGAATTCTGATGGAAAATGTCCTCTCAATCTTTTTCATAAAAATGCGTTCTATCTGAGTAAAACATTATTGGTCATTCTAACCTCAAAACGAGGTTTTTTTTCGGTGTTGAGGTTCTCATGATGAAATCTCATAATATATATATAATATATAATTCTCATGATTTCATCATGAGAACCTCAACGCCGGAAAAAATAAGAATGACAAATAATTTTTTACTCAGATAGAACGCATTTTGAAAATATTGAGAGGACATTTTCCATCAGTTCTACGTCGTAATAATTCTACGTAAAATATGACTGTAATTTTTCCGTTTTCAAATTTTGAATTTTCAAGAATGATGTCCGCCGTATTGAATCCGCCATCTTGGATTTCAGACTTTTTTCACCAGGAATAATTCAAAATGTTATTAAAACATGAAATGACATAGGAAAAGTATAATTACAAACTCTATTTACTTTTCATAATGAAAAACGCGCCATTTCTTGAGAAATCCGGCCGCCATTTTGAATCCGCCATCACTTAAAATTGAAAAACTTAGTCAAATATATTCTCTGTAGTATTGTTTTGATTGAGGAATATGACTGTGGATCAAGAAAACTCACAATAATTATTTTCTCGTTAATACTAGAGAAAAATTTATATTTCATGAGATTTTATGCAATATCCGCCATTTTGAAAAGATTAGTCAGTTGAGGTCGGAAAAAATTCTATCATCAACTCCAACTATTGCCTCCACTCCCTCCACAATCCGGAGTAGGTTAGAGTATTTTTGGATTAAAAAAAATTATATAAAAAAATAATTCCCAGATTTTCAGTACTTTCTCCCATAGCCAGCTATATTTTCACCACATAAAGCCACATTTTCTAGACATTTATCACTTCTGACCCCGGAAATCGAAAGATCACATCCGAAAACATTAGGATAAGTTGTTTTTTATTGAGTGAATTCATTAATTTCCTTTGCAGATTGACGCTCCAAAAGGACGAAAATTGTGTCCGTTTGGGCGTTAATGGGTTAACATGGCCGTGAAGTGTAAATATAGATTCATCCGAAAATAAAACATTTTCTATTTGTAAAGTATTGTCATCTATCAAAAATGTGTTTCGGTTGAAGAAAACTACATATATAGAAAAATAAAATGTTGGTTTTTAATTTTTATGTCTTAATAAAAATTTTATTTTGGAAAATTCTGGTTTATATTTGATTTGCACTCGTACTTTCGCTAGTCTATAGCACCTGGTTGACGACTCATTTCATATTTGTCGATCGGATTTAATGAGTCACATTTCTATTTCATATCAATATAATTAATATTCTCCCACAAACTTTTCCGCCCTAAAATAGACCAATCACCCCCTCGTCCTTCCCCTTAGCCACGTCAACGTCCAAGGACGCAATTATTATTTCAGCTACACGGGGTCCGTCGAATGACGTAGTCGGTGGAGTGTTTTCGTCGGGAGTTTCCCTGAATAAAGGTGGTGCGAGCCAAGTCTGGACCAGATGGCAGCGAAAATAACGTCTACATAATAATAACATTGGGTTCGGTCCGATTCCTTGACCTAGATTTTTCGAAAAACGACCGCTCGGGTTAACATTAAATCGGCGATAATTTCCTACGGTCTAGTTTTAGTTTTCGAGGGTACGAAAATAAAACCGGAGAGTGCTCGGGCTTCTGTGAATGACGGTTATTAATGAGGTTGATTGGAGAATTCGGAGGGGAAAAAAAGGATGAATGGACGTACGAAAAGTTCGCTGACATAGATCGTGAACTACGAGAGAACAAAGAGCAAATTAATACTTACTATATCCCACACCGATCTACATACTTATACATTATTATAGAATTATAATGTATTTACATATTGCGCGCCCAAAATCTATCTATATACTAGGGTAGGAAATTGCACCCATTACATATTGGCGATACATGTGTAGAAGAGAATAAGTTAAAAGACACCAGTAAGGACAGACAAAGACAGATATATGCTACAGTGGTTCATGCTTGTGCACCTATTAGAAACGTATAACCCTAACAGGTTGTGGGGTGGGATATTGCCTACACGCCTTTCGTTGAATTTGAGTGGAGTGGAACTCAGTACTTTTTCGCCGCTATTGGCGTGCACATTGACTTAGCTGTATGAAACGAAATTCTTACGTAATTCTGACTTTTACAATTATCCCATACACTTAAAAGAAGTGTACGAACATAATTGTATTTATTTTCAAATATTTGTTTTTCTTAATTAACCGGTCTGCAAGAAAATAAAATTGAAGTTCTATAAAAAATAAAAAAATAAAAATATAAATCAACTCAGTTATAATACGAAAGAAATAAAAAATGCCTATTGAATAAGTGGTTCAAAAATGTCGCCCCTTTGTGCTTCGCAAAAACCTAGTCTATCGTAAAACTCAGTTCTTACGCGTTCTAACACTTCAGGGGAAATATTATTCAGGACTTGTACAATTCTGGCCCGTAAATCATTTAAATTTCGTGGTCGTTCATGTTCATGTCCGTAAATAGTTTGTTTTAAATATCCCCAAAGGAAGAAGTCGTTGGGCGATAAATCGGGGGATCTGGGTGGCCATTTAATTGTGCCCGTAGTACTAATAAGTCGCCCAGGAAATGTGGTTTCCAAGAAATTTGTTACTTGTCGGCTGTTGTGGACCGGGCAGCCGTCTCGTTGAAACCACACATTCTATTTACGCAAACACGGCTAAACTGCTTCCTTATTTCGATTATTGTACTTATTGTTAGAGTCTAGAGAAGAATGCAATTCACACGTGCGCATTATAATTTATGGGCGGGGCGTCCCGCCTACATAATTTTATTGGTTCCCTATTGATGTAAACACAGAGACAGACAATAAAAGAGAAGAAGAGACACAGAATAAATTATAACAGCTTTAAAACAACATATCAGTCTGGCAACTAAGGATATAATATTTCTCTGTCAGTTCCCTTTATTTGAAGTTTATTCTTTTCTTATTTATTAATGCTCGGCTTTGAAATCTTGCACTTTCCTATGGTGTATATACAGTAAGCAACGATAGTCATCACACACTGCTTCTTGCATCACACACTTTTGCTTCTGATAGGATTATAGCTTGTGATATTCTGCGTCTAATAAGCCGAAGTTGAAGGCGGTATGTCCATTGTGTGAAAAGATATCGTTAAAAAAAGTAAAATATCAATGTTTTCAGAGAAACGTAAATAACTCTCCGAAAATTGTAAATCCCTTTCGAAGTTGTTGGACTCGTATTAAAGGGAAATCTTCAGTGTATCTATTTGACTAACTGTCATTCTGAAAAAAAAAAAATCCCAGACATGAAAAAAATTTAAAGTTGAACCAAAAATATCACGAAAATTCAAAATTCTATCATCCTTAGTATCGTTTTCTTAAAAATCACTGTTCCTGAAATTTTAATAAAACAGAGATCTAGAGGGATATTAATCCAAAATTTTTGTTGGAGTACAGGGGCTTTTTTGAATTTTCGTGATATTTTGGTTCAACTTTTGATTTTTTTCATGTCTAGGAATTTTTTTTCAAAATGACAGTTAGTCAAATAGATACACTGAAGATCCCTTTAATAAGAGTCCAACAACGTCGAAAGGGATTTACTATTTTCGGAGTTATTTACGTTTCTCTGAAAACATTGAAATTTTACTTACCTAGCGATATCTTTTCACACAATGGACATACCGCCTTCAACTCGGCTTGTGAGACGCAGAATATCACAAGCTATAATCCTGTCAGAAGCAAAAAAAATCAATGCTGTAATACAACAATTATCAGAATTTAAGCAAACTTCAAAAAAGTGGGTGTATGATGACTTTCGTTGCTTACTGTATATAAATGAATATTTGTCTGCATGTCTTTTATGCCTTCCTAAACCGTTCATCCGATTGCGATGAAACTTTGGGGAATGGTTGGACGCATGCCCGCGAAGGTTTCTGAGTTACTAAGACTATGTTCCGATAGATGGCGCGCGCGTCGTTTCTGTCGCATCGCTTGCGGGGAGCGTGATATTTCGTGAATGGCTCAATTGAAATTAAGAATAAAAAATGACGTTAGTACATATATAGCGTTCTCTAGTGATTGATGAAGGGTTTTGCAAAATTATTTTTTTTTTCGAACATGGCGACGATTTTCTCAAAAAAGTCGATTTTCGAGGTTTCTCAGATTGGGTTTTATGACACTAGAAATAGTGATTGCAGTTTAAATTAGAGAAATAGTTTAAATTAAGATTCCTTCATGCAATCACTACCTCTTGTGATTATAAACAACACCTAAAAGTTTCAGATCGGTCGGTGAAACGGTATTCAAGAAATTTTGCTCACCGCGAGGTTACTTCTCGAAAAAGTTTGAAGTCTAAAGATATCATAAACTGGCTCGAAGTTTGGAGGTATGGAACAGGTGTCCAGAAGTACTCCACGACTAATGTGTTTCATTCAACGGATTCCAAAAAATCGATATAATACGGTTTGTGGTTCAAAGAAATTGCACCTACACATGCGCGCGGAGACTTGCCCTTAAGAGGTGGCGCGCTATTAATAGCTGTAACTTTAGTAGTTATAGTGCTCTGATCTTTATGAAACCTTAAGGAGACATTCTTGAGGATGAGGATTTGCATTACAAAAATATGCAATATTTTTTTTAGGCACCGCAACATATATAACCCCTTAAATTAATAATGTAATTTGAAATCTGACACAGCAATAAGTACAATAAAATAATAAATAACAAGCTGAGCATGATTGACATATGCAAGTGTTAGTATTAGTTTTGAACGGTTACACTTTGATTAATAAAATTTGGAGTGAAAATAAACAGATGCAAGCTTCTCTACTAGTGGTAACAGGTGACGTAATCGTCATAGATGGCATCACAGGTCCACTGCGACCAATAACTTTAAATGAAACCATACGGCCAGTGATACCTCGTTTGAAATTACTTACATTACTTACATTAGTATGACTGAATAGGTATTCAGTCATACTAATTTTGTTTGGGTTTAGGGTAGTTTTGATGGATTAAATAAATAAATACCCGCAGCGTCGAACATGCTGCTGAAGTTTTTTTAATAGTCGTAAATAAGTTCGCAATCATACACCTAACCTTAAATAAAAAATGAGGCTGAATCTAGCATACAAAGTTAGCGGACGCGTGCCAGTAGTTCTGAATGGCACTGTACCCGCCTCAAGACTCGGTGGACGCGCCAAGCCAGCTGGACGTAAATAAGATTTTGAATAACCGTCGACGACGGCAAAATCATGCAAAAAAACCTCAACACGAAAATGGATGGACAAACAAGTCACTGGAATAGTGGACAAATTTCCCAGGGCAATGACTACTACAATTTTACAGTGGTTACATACGAATGATAATTAGAAGACTACAATAATTATTACCCCACACTTTTTTTCATATTTAAGCTCCACTTTATTGATAAGAATTATAAGAGAAAATATTCCGAAACAACGTTATATTGCAATACAATTTGACTCACTATTTCTGTCCCAGGTTTTTAATAATTAGGTTACAACCGCGGTTTAGGAGCCAGCCTGCCTGAGCAAATACGTGCCTTTCGGTGTGTGAGAAAATACAGATGTACATATATGGGACGGAAAGCGGTTTAGTCCGCAAACATTCTCTAAGCTGGGTTATATCCTAAACGTTTAGCAAAGAGTCCATCATTCCATCCTACATTTACGAAATAACTATGTCCAGATACTCACAGAAGTATTCGGCCACCCTAGATATTGCTAATAAATTGACATACAAGAAATATTATCACTGACTGGCAAACAAGAGAAATTAACACAATGATATATGAACATTATGCTTTATTATATCACATAAAAAAAGTAATCAAAACAGACACAATTTAAAAACTGCCGACAAAACACGATAATGTCTAATTTATATGACACCAAAGTATTCGGCCACCAAAAGAAAAATAAAATAGGAAAGGTACAAACAATTTAAAACGGCACATCTAATATCTTGTCGGGTATCCTTTAGGAATTCAGAATAGCTTTCAGACTATTTGGCATTGAATGCACCAGTTTACGGGTCAATTCCGGGGATTACTCCATTCTGTTGAGAGATGATTAACTCTGCTTTATTGGTAATTCGTTTATTTTGCAGTGATCGTTTTAGATGTGACCATAAGTGCTCAATAGGGTTAGTACTGGGCGACTGCGGCGGTGTTTTCAATTATCGGTACATGGTATAGCAGCCATTCTCGCGTTTTACGGGCACAATGCTTGGGGTCATTATCTTGTTGAAAGATGTAATGATCGCCCAATCTCAATTTTTCGGCGCTGGCCTGTAAATGATGCTTCAATATATTAATATAACAATATTGGTTCAATATTCCTTCAATAATATGAAGGTTACCCACTCCCGCAGCCGCCAGGTTCGACGCACTGTTTCAGTACTAATATTGGGCGCATTCAGGGACGGTCAGCGGCTGAGTAGCTAACTTAGCTACTTCCCTGAATGGACGTGGCTGACACTTTTTTGATCTCAGCGGCTGACCAATTTACTAAGCCTAAAATATGATTGCTGAGATGCTGACTGGACAATAATTCTATCAGGATTCTCTCTGTCGTTTTATCTGTGCTGTGAGCAACTGAATTTTAACCTACTTTTAAACAAAAGTTATAGAAAAGAAAATATTGCTTGTTTTTAAACAAAAGTTATGGAAAAGAAAACGAACCTTTGTTCTTTAAGCGTCTTTAAGCACAGAATACGGCAGGGAATTATGAATCCATGATTCATGAAAGTTATCTATGCCATAGAACATATTACGTTTTTTAGATCTTTGCGAAACTCATACAAACGATTCAGGGAATGTTAAGCCGCTGACTGTCAGAAAAGGCTAACTACTAACACATAGCGGTCAGCGGCTGAGCGTCCCTGAATGCGCCCATTTTTTCCAGTACTCTCCTGAATCTCAGCACATATTGTTCTGTATTGTCTATGGCACTAGTACTTGGATTTTCTTTTATTTGTTAGAGAATATCTTTGAGTTATTATTTTGGGTCGCCGTGATCGTGCTGTATTTACTACCATTTTATCGATTTCATATTTTTTTATTATACTGTACAGTACTTCGTGGTGTGCCTGTGTCTCTGCTAATTTTACGATGTGCAATATCTTTTTTTGCTGAGGAGATAAGATGCTGTCCCTCTGGTACGGTGAGTTCGCATACTTTTGGCATTTTATTTGCGTGACAAGGGTACACTGTCTAACAGAGGCACGCAGTCTATACCAGTTAATACGTAACATTCACACACTACTAAATGGCCAAGAACCCTACTATCTCTACTTGCATTACCTACTACAGCTTTGCATAATTAACTGGCCGAATACTTTTGTGTGTCCGTTTTCATATGTCAAACGCGTTGGTCGGGTAATCCCAGCGAATGTTTTATTTTTGCGTCTGCGTTGTAATTATCCTTTAATCAAGAAGTAATGGATGAACGTATTTACGCATATTATGCAGTCTCACATAATTGTGAATTTGTGTTTTGTACATTCGTTCTTAGAAATAGAAGGGTGGCCGAATACTTTTGTGAGTATCTGTATATTATAATATTTCTTCCTCTACGATCTGGAGTGAAAATATAAAACAGAGAAAATATGTATACATAATGTAACGTTTTTTCCACTCTGGGTTCGTTAGGTGTGAAAAATCTTACACGCACTTTTAACAAACACAATGTACTTATTTAAAAGAAATACAAAACGACCACTAATTAACGAACGATCTTACAAAAAGCTTTCGCGGCATACGAGTACATTTATGTCAACTGCACTTTTTTGCCCCGGTGCGAGTCTTTTACATACATACATATGTACATACATCGAACCAAGCGGCTGTGGAAGCTTCCAGTCTTTTTCCCGATTCGCCCCGAATAAGCAAACGTCTTCGAGATGGGCCGCGGTGATGTCACGCTTGTTTTGTTGGGCTGACGGGCGGTGATTCATGCTGTTGACGATTTCGCCACAATAATATACATACCTACAGTATACATGGTGGAGACTTTAACTGGAATATATTCGCTAGCGGGGTGGTGAATGATTTTTCAAAAAATTCCCGAGACACGTCAACTTTTAAATGTATTTACCTACATTTTGCAAGTAATATGAAAAATAGGGCCCTTCAGGGGTGGCTGAAACCACCCTCGACATGATTTTTTCAAATGCAACCCTATGGCTTGTGACCCCTCATTGTAAAGCTGGTGGAAAGAGGAATCCAACGCACTGATCAAATTTTAATTTTTAGTTTGTTTGTAGGGTTGCCTACAATTAAAACAATTTAAAAATTATATTTATTTTCAACGTAACAATTGTTCAAAATGTGCACCATTCACTTGTTGGCAGCATCCCAGTCCGTGGTAGGTTTCGTCCCTTACATTATGCAACATTTGCGGTGTTATTTTTTCCGATTTCCTCTCTTATCCTTTCCTGCAGATCTGCTATGCTGTTGGGTTTCTGAATGTAAACCCTACTTTTAAGATGTCCCCACAAAAGAAATCCAGTGGTGTAAGATCTGGAGATCTTGCTGGCCACTCAATATTACCTCGCCTCCCAATCCACCTACCAGGAAAAATTCTGTCCAGATACTGACGAACAATGGCAGCATAGTGTGGTGGGGCCCCATCTTGCTGAAACCATAACTTCTCGTCGGTCAAGTTAGGGTTTAAGGGGTTTGGAAATAAATGACATAGCACTGACATTAGTTCGTGCTGGAGTAAACGAAAGTATCTTGCTCCATTAAGAGTGTCATCAAAGAAAATTGGTCCTACAATTCGATCTTGTATTATTCCGGCCCACACATTAGTTTTCTGTGGGCGCTGAGTATGAAGTTCCCTCATCCAATGGAGGTTCTCTTCAGCCCAGTAACGACAATTTTGGCGATTTACGTGCCCATTTAATGTAAAAGTAGCCTCGTCAGAGAAAACTATCCACTCTAAAGATAACTGGTTTTGATCAATACAAGTCATCAATAAATCGCAAAATTCCAACCGTCGATCTGGATCATCTTCAAGTAGCTCTTGAACAGCTTGCATTTTATATGGGCGTTTTTTCTCATATTTAAGTATTTTTAAAACTGTTTTGTGATTAAGATTACTATCACGGGCCAGTTGACGGGCTGGAGTGATTGGATTTTCTTCTAGAGCAAGCAACAAATTCAACTTCGTGTCGTCATCAACAACAGCCTGCCTCTTACTCGGTACTTTCCTGACATGACCCATCTCTCGATATTGTGCCTCAATTTTACTAATGGTACCTTGATTTAGTGGTGGCAAGTCAGGATGCGTTTCTCGAAACAAGCGAACAACTTCGCATTGACTTCGCGCCCTATCATCATATCCAATCTTATCAAAATTTCGATTTTTAGTGATTCAGTTAAATAAGACATTTTCACCAATTTGAAATAACACTTCGTTTCAAACTCTGAATACAGCATACAAACTAAATTACTCTTTGCAGCCGTGTAAAAACACTAGCAAAAAATAACAATGATCAGTTGTGGCAAAAAATTGCTTGGAATTTTTGTGGGGACATATGAAAAGTAAGGTTTACATTCCAAAACTAAACAACACACATTTTGAGTACGAAATTGTTGCGTTAAAAATAAATTAAACTATAAAATTACGTTTTAATTGTATGCAACCCTACAAACATACTAAAAATTAAAAATTTGATCAGTGCGTTGGATTCCTCTTTCCACCAGATTTACAATGAGGGGTCACAAGCCATAGGGTTGCATTTGAAAAAATCATGTCGAGGGTGGTTTCAGCCACCCCTTTCATTCACCACCCCGCTAGCGAATATATTCCAGTTAAAGTCTCCACCGTGTATAGATATTACCTACAGTATTCAGATAATACCTACAGTATACAGGAATATTACAGAATAAAGAGCAATTAATAGTGATTAAAGAGGGTATAAAAATGTGTGGTCAATTACTTTGCAATATCACTTAATATAATCACCAAATGAATTTCAGATACCAAGTATACCACACCATTAATGTCCGGACATGTATGCTGTCGCGCAGAGCCGGCACTATACAACTCTATGATAATGAAAGTAAAATAAACCGTATTTTTTTAAGGGCATATTTCTTGCCCCTCTATACCCACGCTTCTGTCCGTGCGTAGAATGTTATCCCGAAAGAAGGCTTCGCGAGAACCCAGGACTCTGTAATACACTTTCTCAGTAAGATAGCGAGCTATTCCGATAGCGACACGCCGCGCCGGCGCGACGGTGTCAACAGCTCGACCGCCGCATTGAAAACAATTTTTTGTCGCGAGTTAGCCACTTGTGAATTCGTGTACTGTATTTACATATTACCTGATTTTGTGTGGATTTATTCAATAATGGCACAGTCGTTACCATTTGTGAACAGACTTGATGATTGAAAATTACAAGGATTTTACAATAGACGGATCACATGTTTTTTGTAATCCTTTGCAATCGTCGATATTATATTTCGTGATCGCCGAGTGTAAAAGACATTTAGATTCGAATATCCATAAAAAAAATATACCCGGTACGATTAGAAATGAGGAATTTCAATTCGATTTGTGCATAATTTTTGCGAATGTAGTGTTGCGTGGAACGTGGTCGACAATATTTACTTTAGACGTTTTTTTGCCAAATATGTATCCGATTTTCCATTGCCTACTAGTGATATGTTGCGTAAAACATATTTACAAAAGACATATCAACGTGTCATGGGAAATATCAAAGACATACGTAATACATTTCCGTGGCTAACAGTGGACGAAACAACAGCTTTTGCGGTAATAAGGTCGTTAATGCCCCCGATATTGATAGCTTATAAACGGGTTTTTGCAAACAGCGGCTAAAACTATAGAAATAGTAGTACCTTGTGTATTGTCTTCTGTAGATGTAAAAAATAATAATGTACTGATGTTAGTGACAACAAACAACTGTTAGTAATACAAACAACTGTGCGAAATTCGTGAAAATAATGTGCGTGTTGTGTCGTCCTCTGTCTACGTGGACTATTTTGAATTTGCACCTTTAACTTCAGTAGAAGTGGAACTACTGCGACTACTGGTCGCAGCAACGTACGCTTAAGCAATGAGGACAGTCGGTGTTTCTGAATTACACAAGCAATAGGTATGTATATATGTACATTATTAACACGTTTTTATTCTTGATTTAAGTGTTTTTGATCTTCCGTCAATAACATGATGGATTACGAGTCCAGCCCTGCTTACAACACACGTTCGGAAACATATACATCACTGTACTTGGAATGAAGTGGGGATTAAGTTTAGGTATAAGATGCAATACGGATTTTGAATTGTAATCGTATAAGTATTTCGTGCCATTTTCAGTTTTTTCATGTTCGTAACATTTCAAATAAGGGAGATATCGCCTTAACGTCAGTCTTGGTCAACCGGTATATCGAAAAGGAAATGAAGATTTTGTTTTTTTTTTTTTGACTTGGTTTTTGTCAGGTGAAATACCTATCTACCGATAAATGGTCAAAAGTATAAGAATTGAAAACGGAAATATATTTACGTGTTACATCATATTCGATCTCCAGTGTATGCTGACCTTATAAATAACGTAAAAAATGGTTTACGAGCCTCGAATGAATAAATTATTTAGGGCCTAATAAACAAGTGCTCAGGGAAATTAAGTCAAATTAAATTTCACGGCCACAATTTTAATTTCGTGAGTTCGAAACCTCTAACCATTACCTTAAAAGCGACCCATTCTTCGAGACGAAAGACGAGGGGTTCGGACTTCAGAGTAGATTAGAAAGAAATGCCTGGGCAATTTCGAGTTTCTTTTTTATATAAAACTTCAAACGAACCTTCCAAAATGCAATGTGTACCTCACCAGAAACTTCTGAAAACAACTTATATAGATATATTTATTTTCACAAATATAAAGTGAATATTAAAACTTACAATTACTTAAGCATATTATAAAATATCAGACACAAAATGATAGTATAAATAAAAAAAAAAAACAATTTCCATAACTTTCACGGATTTCGAAAGTGACTGACTGGTCAAAACGAAAATAACAAAAAGATTTTGTATTTATATAATATATGTATGTACTTGGTGATAAAGAAAAAAAATAAATATTTTGCAAGTCGTTTCCGAGCCTTTCTAGTAAGGCAGGCGTTTTTTTATTAATCTTTTTTGCAAGTTTCATTTGAAGTTTTTTTTGCTCTTATAGCCTTCCTTATTTTGCTCATATGTTATTTAAAATAAAAACCTGATTGAACTATTGATATTGGATTGACTTAACTTATGTCTTATGAATTAATTTATATCACAAATTAATTTATTCAATAAAGTTTTTTTTTAGGTGAATCAATATTTTCAGATCGAAAAATGTATATTAAAGTATGTATGTACTGATTAAATAGGTATAGTAAGTATACATATGTAAGTATATGGGGTATTTATACACGGTGGCAATTTGAAAACTTTTCCATACCTCCTTCGTGGTTCAACTCCCTGGGAGGGGTAGATGTTACCCTTAAAATCTTAAATGGGTTGGGGGTCAAGTGCCACATAATTTTAAAGCCCGTTTAATTTTCTTCCAATACCTAATATACAGGTACATTAGGGTGCTTCAAAAAAAAAATTTTAATTTTTTTTCCAACTCTTACCCTCTCAAACGTTTCTATTGGATGTAAAAAAAATCCTCCCCAAACATGAGCCCTATTGGTCAACTCTAAAGGCTCGCTATTTTTATTTTAGTTTCTCATTTAATTAACATGGGAAAAATTCTGTTTTTATTAAAATTGAAAAATTGACGCAATTTTTAACAAAAACCCATTTTATATTCTTAAAGTTGAGTCTTTAAACTTTACAAAACTCTAAGACCAATTATAATTATCTTTACTAGAAGCGTAGTTTCAGCCATTTAAAAATTACTCAATTTTTAAATTTGGAGAAATAGCTTGTAATAATTTCTTTTTCTTGCATAATATCTCAAAATTTTTACCCAAACTATTAGTCAGTATTGTATATTTATGGATAACATATTTTAACAATGGTTGTCAGTACATAGTGTAGGTGGCAGCACTCATTATAACAGATATGGTACAATTGTTAAATTGACAGTGTCTGTGATCTCTTTCTTCAGAAACTCGTTGTGTATTTTTTATATCTCTCAGTACTTTCGATTGTTATCAATAAAATGATTACGAAGAAAATTTATTAAACAATAAATAATAGTTTGAGTAAAAATTTTGAGATATTATGCAAGAAAAAAATTATTACAAGCTATTTCTCCAAATTTAAAAATTTAGTAATTTTTAAATGGCTGAAACTACGCTTCTAGTAAATATAATTATAATTGGTCTTAGAGTTTTGTAAAGTTTAAAAGACTCAACTTAAGAATATAAAATGGTTTTTTAGTTAAAAATTGCGTCAATTATGAGTAAATTCAATTTTAATAAAAACAGAATTTTTCCCATGTTAATTAAATGAAAACTAAAATAAAAATAGCGAGCCTTTAGAGTTGACCATTAGGGCCTCATCTTTCGAGGATTTTTTTTACATCCAATAAAACGTTTGAGAGGGTAAGATTGGAAAAAAAATTAAAAATTTTTTGAAGCACCCTAAGGTACATGTTTTTATTCTTTTTCCACAGATATTATAGAAAACAGATATTTGTTCAGTTTCGAAATGACTTTCGTTTAATTTAGGTATGTGAACAAAAACGTAGTCTCAACGGAACCAGCACCATTGTAAAATATCTTCTGTATGGCCTCAGCCTGTACAGATGGGACACTATTAATATATCCAGCCGCAGTGGTGCTCATTCAAATATATCGCATCCAATTTTATAATATTCGAAACGAGTGGACCGCAAACTGGCACGCAAGGGAGCACCAACCACATCGTTCACCTCATCGATTTCGATCAACGCATAGAATGCGCCATGCCATCGTTATTTCAATCGGCACTTTTCAAATAATGATTAAAAAGTATTATAAAAAAAAAACTCAAATGCTCTCTTCAGTTCATAGAAAAAGACCGGGTTGTCAGGCCTATAGCCGTTCAATTAACAATATTTTTGCATTAGCTTTTCTTAACGGAAGGTCCGTTAAACTCACGGTATCACCCGACGTATTCTTCTGGCGAGGCACTAAGCCCATACGCTCGTTAGTTGTCATTCAACTGTGGTTTGTGATGGTGAATGACGCCTAGCGAAATTATTTGTTATTACCAAGACCCTAACGTTCAGTTAGAGTGCGCTTAGGGGAGAGACATCTGGCGGTTGAAGGACCTAACTTGGTTAGACATACCATAAAGTGTGTAGTACCATCTATGTACAATAGAGGGCGATGCATACACATCTAGGTACCACCCGTCATATTATTCTGGTCAGACACTCGTTCCAATACGCTCGTGCGTTGTTTTTTAATGTAAGATATGCTGATGAAACCTAATAAGGTCGCAATCCGGATCTGTGATTTATGATGGAAAATGAGCGGAAATGTTTTTATTAACGTTACAATTCGTCTAGAAACATTGTGACTATTAATACCCCACGTTTTTGATTTCGTGCGTTAGAGCATTATAGGAAAAACGCTGTTAGAAAGAAGAGAAGGCATCTAATTTATCGGCAGCACGTTTCTCATTCTACTTTTTCACCAAACGGCGCCGTAAGAATTTTCCGAATCGTCCTAGTAAACGGGCAAAAAACCGACGAGAGGTTAAGGACCTCCGACCCCATTTGAATACACCCCCCACCCCATTGGACGGAGTCTGCAGAAAGAGGATAATCGAATCGCAATAAAAAAATTGTATTGAAATATATTTCCTAATTTTCTCGATTTCCTTCCATCTACAATTCCGACTCAACGAAAGACACCGAAAAAAAGAAAGAAGAAAAACAAGGATTATTATTAATCGACTGTAGATAAAATGTTGGATAAACATATATAAGAAATAAATGTAATGAAAGTTAGATGGTTAGATCTTCAAAATCAATGAATATAAGTTTATACGTGACTTTTTTAAATGAAACACCCAGTACGTCGCTGGAAAACCGAAATTCTTATGTTTTTCTGATTACAGCAATTGTTTCATATATCTATCTCCTATAGTTTTGTTGATTTTAAAATACCCAAACATATTCAGTTGGTAAATCGAGCACAAAAGATTAGGTAGGCATTGAAAACAAAAACATATCGTAAGAATCCAATGTCCAATATGGGTAAAAATGGACTTATAAGATAGACGTCCCCTTAGAAGTCCTGACCACATGCTACTTGATTTTTTTATGTGGCTGTTTGTTGAAAAGGAGTTTATAAAGATTTGTTAATACAGATGAATTGATAATATCAATACAAGAAAATCGGATTGGAATGTTATTCCACATACACCTCAGTGCCCTGATCTTATCTTATCAGATTTCCATTTTTTCCAATTTTACATATATCCAATAAATAATTGCAAGGAACATGTACCGACGACTCGATATTTTATCATATCGACGATATTTTCAAACTGGGCTAGTTAGTTTTTTCAATTCCAAACAAACCACCTAATTGTTTGTGTTGTTGCGTTAATTTAATTGACTTCATTGATAAAAATGCAACAAAAAACTTCCAATCTTCCAATACTCGTTTATTATATCCTTAAATCAGGCGTCTGTAATAATAATTCGATGAAGACATAATGCAGAGAGCTTACGAGATTTTTCTGAACACCCTGTAATAACCTCCGAAGATCGAACGGTATTCAATAACGTTAGTATGTGAACGCGGTGGAATTTTAAACAAGGCTCGGTCGTCTCGTCCGACGACGTGCTATAAAATATAGCAATAATAAATCTGACGAAAACGGTGGGCGGAAAATCTGAGCTTTCCAAAAGGCTCTCGGACAGACGTACGGTTTGTTAGTTCGCCCGCGAATCATAATAAATATGGCAATCGTTTGGATATTAGAAGAGAGACAGAACCAAATTTGAAAACAAAAATCGGAAGACGAAAAAAAAAAAAACATATTCGAGTTCAGAAAATAAACCCTAACATAAACAGTTTCTTAATAATTTAAATGAAATTAAGTTTAACTGAGTAAAACTTAATTAGAGTTGGCCGAAATGTGCCGCGGGACATAGGCGTACGGACCATAATATAATACGGGTTATACAACAAAGTAACTAATATTAAATATAGTAACAAGAGCAATATTTGCTGGATATATATCGTTAATACATAACCACAGTCGTGTATTTTTTTAATGCACTTTTAATCCACCTTAGTAAGTCGCGTACATTCAGGGGTACATCACAGGCATTTAGCTTTAAAAGTAAGTCGAAAATAGACTGAGTTCTTATTTTAGTCTTAGACTTTTTTTATTTTTTGTTTCACACTATGTATGTGACGGCTACAGTCGCGTTTGTCCCTAGACAGCAGTTTTTCCTTACAGACTCTACACATTGCTGTCGTGCCATCATAAAACAAATCTTCGAAATCACCGATGAACTTATTCACTTTGTCAGTAAATTGTAGGTTTTTAGGCGTTTGCACGAGTGACATTTTATTATATAAGGTGTAATGCGTTGCCGACGATAGAAACACCTCGAACACCCTAATAATAATGCTAGGGTCTGCCAGACGGTCGGGCGAAACGACTGAAGTCAACGATCCGCTCGCCGCTGAATTGGCGCACGATCGACAAACCTTATTAATTAATAATTACATACAGGAGAATCATTCAAATATTAACAGGAATTATTTTGTCAAAGTTAGTAGTAGGTCACCACTAGTGACAAAAGAATTTTGGTTTCTATTTGCATGACCCTCATATATATACGTACGCTTATAATTTGTTTCTTAAACACATTATTTCTTTACCTTCGAAATTAACATTTTAACACTATATTTAAAATGATATGTTATTGTATCGAATTCATTTTCAAAGGTAAGATTTATGGTGTCATTTATCCCCAGTAAAGCGTAGATTTCCAGACTGTTTTTCACTCTTGTTATTTTCATACAAGGCCCATCAAGAGAACATTGCGAATGACTTATTATATAGACATCTAAAAAAAACGTCATCAAAGTTGGCCGAGAAAAAAAAGACGTATTTCTATCCTTAATGGAATTTATAACCTTATTTACTTGTCAAGACTGTCACATTATATGACAGACATTGTTTATTTTACAAATTGTGACAGCCACTTGTCAAAAAGTTTGACATAACCGAAAAGCTTAGACATGACCGCTATTTCCATCTCTCTCGTTCATAGCCAGAGTTGATGACTTTTTTTTGGATGTCTCTATATATGAAGGTAAGAACTGATGAGAAAACAGTACACCAAAAAACTATTTTTACTTATATAAAGATTTGAATACAAACCACAACACCCAGTATTGGTGAAGCAATTCTTTTGAAATGTTCACGTAAGATGTACATTATAACAAAAATTATTAGTTTCATCAAATAATTCCAACGTTATCTTTGCATTTGTTGTGATTTTTGTGCAAACAAGTGTATGTCTTGAACGTGGAGGGATTGTTGTGTATTTGCAAAAAATATTTGACGTTTTGGCAGTCAATTTTACGCCGTCCTCAGACACTTTAAAACCTGACATTTTAACTCTTGACTGTACGCCCATCAGTTGGTGCAGTTACACAAAAAACTATTTAGGTGTATACTGATTTGAATAAAAACCGTAACACCCAATATTGGTTAAGCAATAAATTTTCATGTAAGATGTACATTACAACAAAAATTAAAAAAGGGTCATCAAAGAATTCCAAAGTTATCTTTGCATGTATTGTGATTGTTGTGCAAAAATGTATATTTCTTGAACGTGGCGGGATTGTTATGCATTTTCAAAAATATTTGACGTTTTGGCAGTAAATTTTACGCCGTCCTCAGACACTTTAGAACCTGAAATTTTGATTCTTGGGTGTACGCACATCGTGAGGTGGAGTTAAATATTTCATCCAGTTTTGTTTTTATTCCATCATTAGAATGTACGGATGTCTAAAGCCGCCAGGCGAAGGTAAACAGTAGCAGACCGCGGGATGAACAATTAAAGCGACCGGAAGGAACTTGTCGAGCTGCTGCGTTGGCCTGGTGGTGACCACGTACCAGAACAAGTGAGACACGAAATTACAAATACACATGGTTTATTCGGGCAAACGTACAAGTAGATTTATACGAACGCGAAATAGTAGATCTGGTTTACGTAAATTTTATTATTAAAATTGCAGAACCACCACACACTTTATATTTTATAAGATCTCAATGTACGAGTACCAGGAGTTAACTGAATTTTAGAGAAACTGTACAATAACAGCCTAAATTTGCAAGGTCAAATATCAAAATTTGAACTGATTAATAACTGAGAATTGTAAAACTTGTAGATCCAAAGTTAGTTTGGAATATGACATATAGTGGTTCTAATTTTAATTGAAAATGATAAATACGCCTGGGGAACAAATAAAGCGGTGCAACTTTATGATTCCATGGGCGTGCATATATCTTTTATAAATTCGAAAATTGTGAAATAATTTTTTTTCATTTAAATCAATATAAGAGATTAAAATTAGCCTGCATATAAAACTCTTAATTTTTGTAATATAATTTGCTGTAAATAATGCTCATTTAGCCAGACAATCTCAAAAAATTGTCTGTGTTAATAAACCTAGCTGAAATACACGTCACTGGCGTCTTAGACAAGTAGTTTGTTCCTAATTCATAAAGTCGTAATCATTTTAACGACGTCGTTAAAATTTTATGGCACAGTGGACCGAACAAATATTAGCAATGTATTGCAAAATATTATGCAAAGTGGTTTACCGCTTAGTGGTTTACTTGTGCCACCAGCCGCCAGCAGTTGGCTGGCGTTGCCGGCTCTTTAAAATTTTCTTGAGTATAGTAATATACATAAAGTTGTTTTAATTTATAATTGTTTTTTCCAGCAATTTTAAAAGCTTTATTTTAATGCTAACTAATAAATTTATATCTATGTATTTTTTTTAATATTTCCAAACTAGCTTTCTAAGAACGTCACGAACTAACAAGTTTACTGAAGTATGAAGTATACTTGTATAGTGAGCTTAGCAATTTTAGAAAACAAATCTGACAACCTTGCTTTTTTCTACCTATTTTCAATTTAGAATGGAAAGATAGTACATAGTCTTGCTAAAAGTGAACACAAATTTAGAACAACAGCGTTTAGAACAACTGGTCAACTGCCGATGTTTATTCACTGCTCGAAAACCATGAATAAGCATTTTTATAGATTTTTTTATGCAAAATATAAATCCTTTTTGTTATTTAATTCTCTAACGTTAAAGCAATGCAGTAGTTATTTTGTACTAACAGCTCTACAAGCATTTGCGCTTTTAGGATAGTTCGAAAATCTAGTGCTAAATTCTTTCAATATTTCAAATTTAACATACAAATATACAAACTGCCCTCGTGATCTTAACAGACAGTAAAACTGTGAGTAGGTGTGATCATAGTTAACGACAATCTTATTGGACAGTGGCTTCTGTGACGTAACGTCTCGAAACTCTTTAGATCATTCCCATGACAATTGGTTCACTCACTTTTACAACTTGTTAAGATCATGGGAAATCACCTGTATGCATGCAGAAAAACATTATTCGTTTAAAAAGTACAAAGCCTCGCAGCTTGTTTTTTAAAAACAACGATTTTTAATTTCTGGAAATAAACGTCATCGTTATACCGCAATTGCAAAATTTTCCCGACAGTGTGTCATAATCTCTAGCGTTGAAGAAAGAGTTGGTTTTCCTTCTGAGAGTGGACTGTAAGTTGCGGCTGTTCCTTCACTGAATTTTTACAAGGCACATTTGGAAGAAAACGACGCGTTCTAACACTTAAAACTTTATTTACAAAATGTACACGAACTGTTATAAACAAAGATGTTCTATGTTGAACGAACCGTTTCCAATGAGAGCACACGCCGTCGTGCTGCTTAAACTAGTTAACTTTAATGAAAATGAGTTATTTTGAATGTAAAAGTGTGACGCTCTGCCCTTTTTTTTGGGTCATTCGTTTAGCCTACGCGAAACAAAGTAGGTACGTATTTAGGAGAGGAAAGGGCCATTGCATAACACATGTTATGTATATGGTCCTTACGCATATTTATGTAATACAAGAATATTGAGTTGTCTACCTAAAGGGTGATCTCAACATATGAATTGACGGAAGGGATCAAACGCTATCCCATTTTTATTGCTGTCTATATATTTCAATTATTTGTGCCGTTTTTGAGCACCTCTACAGCCATTTTAGGTGGTCTTTTACAAGAAAAAACGGTGATATTACTTTAATTTTGGCACATAGTGTAGCTCGTATTATTTGCCGAGTAACTCAAAGTTCAGTTGCGGAATTTAACTGTTGATTGAAGATTCGTTTAATGCCTCATCAAGGATTTGCGCCATGAAACGTTTCTCTAATTTTCACCACGTGCAAATGTGAACATATGTACATTATGTATTCGTGTATGGTCGAACACACACACACATACACATGTACGAACCACGAATTTATCAACTACTTGTTGGCTGAATACCCGCACTGATGTTTAATCTAGTTTGCCTAGGACGAACGGAGAGGCGGTTGCCATGGAGACGGGCATCATGTCTGACGAATCACATGAAGACCGCATTGATTGCAAATAATTTCGATGTTTCGCATAAACCGTCTTTCAACGCATCGATTTGTATTATTTATTGAGTGCGAGCAATGGCGTCTCGTCAAAAAGGGCTCAGTTGACGTTAAATATAATCCAGACTTTTCACCGCGCACTCCGCCAACTTTTTTGCACTCACCGCGCGTTCTGCCAACCATATTGACATCATCAAGAGATGATGCCAACAAAACAGCTAGTGTCTCGTTAAATTTAATTTCCGCAATTTTTTTCTCGGTAACATCCCGAGAATCTTATATTTTAACAGACAAGATACATATACCAAATGCATACAGGGTTTGTCCGGAAAGTAATGTCAGTAATTTTTTTCCTGAGACTGTATGCGCCAGCCCACGCTTTACGTGCTGGGATTGTGGTGGGGGGGATCTGGCAACAAGATCCAACAAGCGTCAGTTGGCTACCGATCGTTGTAGCGGTCGCATCACTCGTTCTTTGAGAGTCGTTACAGTGACCCGGTGCAAGAAAAAATGCAACGTTCGCTTGAGCAACGGATGGCGATCAAGTTTTGTGTGAAACTGGAGAAGAGTGCTGGGGAAACCATTCCAATGTTGAAGAAGGCTTTCGGCGTCGATTATCTTTCGGACAGGCAAATTTTCCGGTGGCACAAGGCCTTCGCAGAAGGTCGAGAAGATGTCAACGACGAGAACCGCGCTGGACGGCCATCAACCTCCAGTTCCGACGACAATGTGAAACGTGTGCGTGACTTGTTGAACACTGACCGTCGTCTAAGTGTCCGTTTAATTTCGAAACATTAGACATTACGAAAACCATTGTTCACGAAATTGTGTCGGAGTCTTTAGGAATGAGGAAGGTGTGCGCGAAGCTCGTGCCAAAAGTGCTAACGGACGATCAAAAAGCGAGGCGCGTCGAAACCTGCCAAGAACTTTTGGACACCTGCGAAGACAACCCCGCTTTCCTTGATGACGTCATTACCGGGGACGAAAGTTGGGTCTTTGAATACGATCCGGAGACGAAGAGGCAAAGTGCGGAATGGCACACGTCGAAATCCCCTCGCCCCAAGAAGGCCAGGATGTCCAAGTCAAAGATCAAGACAATGCTGATTGTCTTTTGATTGCCGGGGATTGGTCCATCATGAGTTCGTTCCGCAGGGGACAACCGTAACCGGAAAGTTTTAGGTCGAGGTGCTGAAGCGGCTGAAACGCAGGGTAAATCGCGTCCTCCCAGACATCTCAAAATCCTGGAAGCTTCCCACGACAATGCGCCTTCGCACACCTACTTCCTCGTGGCCGATTACCTCGTCAAGGCAGGCAGGCATCACCGTTGTTCCCTAGCCTCCCTACAGCCCCGATGTGCCCCCCCCCCCCCCAGTCTTTTTTCTGTTTCCGCGCCTCAAAACCCCAATGAAAGGACAGCATTTTGGGTCGGTGAAAAACATTCAGAAGGCTTGCACCGACGCTTTAAAGGCGATTCCGGAAAACGACTACCATGTGGCTTTTGATGCGTGGAAGACCCGCTGGAACCGATGTGTGGACGCAGGAGGAATGTATTTTGAAAGTTTCTAAAGATTTGTACACATAGAACCAATAAAAACCACTTTTCAAAGCTCACTGATATTATTTTCCGGACAAACCCTGTATATGAAGTTTCTTCAATACGAGTTCATTCTTGCATTCATACAACCTCTTCTCGATGAAAATGAACGTGGTTTACCAAACACTGCTATGTGATTTCAGCAAGATAACGCACCACCGCACTTTGCTCAACCTGGTGTTTCCTCAACCGAAATTCTTCCTAAACGCTAAATTGGTAGAAGAGAGCCAATAGAGTGGCCTCCGAGATCTCCAGATCTTACGCCTACGGACTTTTCTTTGGGGATAGAGTAGCCCACGAAATCTCCAGGTCTTACGGTCATGGACTATTTTCTTTGGGGATATTGGAAGACAAAAGTTTATACCACCAGACCACAGAATTTAGATTATATTAAAGAACAGAATGCGGTGCGAAATTAGACAAATGCAAGCACGCAAGCACTGTCCGTTCATAAAGACCACGCTATTCCGAATACATTCGATGCTTTATAGCGCCTAATTGGTGATGACTTATTTCATTATTTACTAAGACTCTTTGATAACTTTAACTAGACATATCATTTCCGACGTATTTTGACCCGCTGAATCATGGCGTTGTCAGAATTGGCCTAAAATCACCTCATAAACTCTACAGTTTTTCCATATATTATTCAGACATTATTTCCGACGTATTTGGACCCACTGAGTCAGAAAGTCTTGCTTCAGGTTTTGCTTCAGACTTGGACACAATGGATACTTTTGCAAAACTTCAACACGCCCACGGAGACACTGTTTTTTCAAGACCCCAGGTTTTTTAGTGATTTAAGGCATTCTCAGAAGGACGAAGGAGGAAACCACGCAGCGGAAGGCCTTCATCTTCAACAACCGATGAAAATGTCTATAGAATACGCGATCTTATGCGTTCAGGTCGTCGGTTGACGACAAGAATGATCGGGGAAGAGTTAAATTCGAATCACACCGCTGTTCATCAGATTTTGACTAACGAATTGGGGATGAGAAAAATCTGCGCAAAAATGGTTCCAAAAAAACCCTTCGCAGGAAAAAAAGACATCAGGAAAGAAAGGTGTCGACTTTTTGGAATAGATTGAAAATGATTCCCATTTTATGGAACGTGTCATTACTGGTCATGAGACTTGGGTGTTTGAGTACGACCCGGAAACCAAGCGCCAAACCATGGAATGGCACACTTCAGGCTCTCCAAGACCCTAAAAAAGCAAAAATGAGCAAGTCGAAGATCAAATGCATGTTGATTTGCTTTTTTTGATAGCCAGGAAATTGTCCACAAAGAGTTTGTGCCTCCAGGCCAAACAGTAAATCAACACTTTTACAGAGAGGTTCTTGAAAAACTTCGAAAAAGGGTTATGCGTGTGAGACCAAACATCAAAAACAACTGAATGTTGCGTCACACAGTCATTGCTCGTCTCGTCACACAGCCATTTCAGTAAGCGAGTTTTTTAGCCAGTAAAAACATTCCTGTGGCTCCTCACCCTCCTTATTCACCTGACTTGAGTCCTTGTGATTTTTTTCTCTTCCCTAGATTGAAAAATCGCCTCAAGGAACGTCATTTTGGGGTCATAGAAAACATTCAAACGGCTGTAACCGACCAGCTGAAGGCTATTCCAATATATGAGTTTCAGCACTGCTATGAGGAATGGAAGAACCTTCTCCAGCGCTGTGTGGCTTCCCGAGGAACTTATTTTGAAGGAGACAATACTGAATTGTAATTCTATTAGAATAAATATAATTTAAAAAACAGTCTCTACTTAATTTACACACCTCGTATTTCCTCATCAACATATTACCTCTTCTATTGGAAAGTTTTTATACCGGCCATTTTTTTCATTCATTTTTGAATAAAAAAAATACAGATGTGATATATCTACTGGAAAGAAAAAAATGTCATAAATTGAGTTACGTGTGGGGCAATTTCCCCCAATATCGACCTTTAGGAGCACTTTTTGACCACAGTATAATGTTCAGCGACAAAGATTTTTTTAAAAACCTGAAAAAAAAGTAATTTCCTTAGAGCTCTAGTCTGTTTTGGGTTCAAAAAAAAAATGGAACCCAATAAACCCTAGGATCAGCTTTTAGTCTAGCGACATAGTGACATTCATAGGTAAACGCAGTAAGGAATGATGTAGGGATGCAAAACCACTTACTAGGAGCTCTTGCTTGCAATTTTTCTGAGGCATAGTATATAAATCTGTGGCTAGTATTGCCCTCTTCATTCCTCGCTCCGTTACTACCCAAAACATCCTTCTACAAAGGAAAACTTTACAGGTTACAAAAACGCCTGTGTATGTACAGTACACGTCTGCAGACTACTTTAATATACGAGTGCGTGGCCGTGCACCGTCTTTGTATATTTATGTTTCGTAGTATTCCCGACTAAAAATAGTAGCCGAAAAAAAGTTTATAGCAACCGGACGAAGTTAAGGGACAAGAAATGTGTCTCGTTTAACGTATATAATCGACTTCTAGGCAGAGCTAGTTAATACACGAGAATATAAATCGTTTCTACAATAATCATAGGTATTTCTTTTTTTACTTAAAAAAATATTGGAAGAGAAAGTCGTCAGGACGAGCTTTGTTTCATCTGCAATTATTACAGATAAATAGTCGTCTTCTTTTATTCCTTTAGAAATTTCTTCTTGGCATACACTAGACACTGTAAAATTTCATTTTGTACCTACAAAAGACGAATTTTTAAAGCCATCTGTAAAATATTGTTCCGATGTACAACAGTCCCTACATGGAGCGTATACTCGGAATTTAACCATCCATAAAATTGACGTACAGCCGATGCCGATCGGCAAGTGTGCGAATTTTAGAGCGATTTTTATTGGACAGTTATCGAATTTATCGTCGGTTGATTTATAGACGATCCGATGGGGATTTTATTTTATGAACTCGGAATTTCGGATGATCGTGAAATGCGGGGTACGTTGGCACCGATAAAATCGTGGATAAAATAAACTGGTAGTCAAAAACACTTTTTAGATCAGCGCCATTTGCGTTCTATTCGAGTTAGATACATGCGGTTTTTAATTTTCTGTAGCTTCTAGGGTTGGTTTTAATGCTCTAGTTGCTGTGCCGTGACTTAAACGGTTCACCGTCCACACCCCAAAAACCAACCCCATGTCGAAATTTGAATTCGCAAGATTTTGAGATTTTGATTCGCAATTTCAAAGACCTACAGGGTGGACTATGAAGGACGCTGTCGGGTAAAAACTCCATCCCGGCACGCATTAAAACCTCCCTCGATAAGTTCTGTGTATTTGGTCGCTGCCCCATCTCTTCAACCCATTTCTAGACACCTTAAGCCACCCCTTTGCATTTACGCTATGTTTTGCGTGGTTTGACTCCTGCTGGACGAATTACTTGATCCTAATGCTGCTTAATAAATTGGTGTGGGGTGCACAACTCGCTTTCGCCCTTTGACAACTCAAGCACCCCACCAAGCCACACCTACACCGACCCCCCCACTCACCCTTTCTGGTTCCGCCCCTGTAGGAGGCTGCGTGGGATGTCGTTTTGTCCCGAATTCATGTCATTGTTTTACTTGAAGGCTCTCAAAGTTGGCGAAGCACACTGCAGACGGTCGATTGAGCGCCAAAAGTGATATTCCGAATCCAACCCACCCCTAAAAATTTGCAGCGCCAAGGGGTTTTAAGCAGGTCTTAATGCGTGGGGTGAATCAGAAAGCTTTCCTGAGGATGCTCGAACCCGTTTCGGCACACCCCCGAGTCGTCCGTCTCCTCTTTTGCGTCCCATCACCCCCTTTTTTGACCGCCTCCAAAAAATTGAGTACATGAAAAATTCTTGAAAGAGGGCTCGTTAGGTAGGCGGAACCTTCTTTTTACGCTTGTGTGAATGACAATCACCCTATTGGTAAGAGAGATGCTTAGTACGCGCGATAAGTGTTCACTGTGACTTAAGGGGGAGTAGGAGGGTTGAAATTTCGAAAAAATCGATTTTCGTTATTTCTAGGTTTATTTCTATGGTTCTTTATGCAATATAGAGAGTAGAATTAAGTTTTATATTTGTAACTACACACTAAAGACGACCTAATAATAAAGTCGAAACGTTTCTGTTTCCGTACGACTGTTCTAACACAAATATTGTAACGAAACTTTCAATGCGATTTTGTCGATACTACATTTTTTGATGATTTTACCACGATATCTCGAGAACCGCGAAATATATCAACTTGAAATTTACATAGGAGTTGTAAAATATTATGACGCATGAATCACACGTAAAATCAGATTGAAAAAAAAAATATTGCTACAATTTTATAATAACAAATAACTCGCATTTTTCCAATTTTTTTGTTTTCTGAACGCCATTATGTTAATACATGTTTTTAATTTGTTATAATACCTCACGAATTAAACTAGATATTTCTACAATGATACATTGACGTAATCAGGTGGAAGCATAAAATCTGTGAAGTTACTGCAGGATTGGACTGACTTAAATGAGTTGAGGTAAAAATCAAGATTTAAATAAACTGATTTTAAAAAAATAACAAGTAAAATCAAGTACCGTAACTTCTACTGAATATTTAAATATATGCAGGTTGTTTCCTGAAATCAATTGAGAGTATATCCTAGTTTCCGTTCCCCCTACTCAAATATCCAAATATCCTTGAATGAAAGGATTCACCTTTAAATAATAGTCAAAAACTGTTGTTATCGAAACACGAAAAATCACATTTAAAGTAAGTATACATATATAAAAAATTGCGGTGGACTTACAAAATATTAAATTGTATGATACTTTGAAATTTTATTTCTATTAATAAATACGTAGGGTACGAATAGTTTTTGTGACTCAATGTTTGTACTTCTTTCGGTAAAATATTTTTTATTTTTCCAATCTTTGTTCAGTGACCCAGACTTGTATGTTTCATTGCTTAAGACTTAACAATTTACCCTAAAAAAATTATCTTAGTTCTTCTTATTTTCTATCAGTATTTTTCACGTTAATTTTAATCTTTGGAAGGGTACGAATAATTTTGTGACTCACTGTACGTACTTAACAGATCTATTACATATCTAAGAAGTAAGAGACGTAGACAGATGTACCTAATACACACCAGACAACACAGATGTAATAAACCCCTGTAATAAAAAAATATCTTATCTTTTTTTGCGATACAACAAGCTATTTCATAATAAAACTACTATATGTTAATAACTCTAAGCTAAGGTTACGGTCAGAGTGGCACCGTTTTTGGCCGAATTATTTTTCGGTCGTTTCCTTACTTTTTTAATTTCGTTGAATTATATGGAGATGGTCACAGTACAACCGATTCGGACCGTTGAATTCGGCGAAATTTGTCGGACGTCGGTCAAAAACAAAAATTGTTTTTTTTTCGAATGTTTTCGTTCCTTTTCATCCGATGGATAGTAAAATATTCTTCGTCAAAATGGTATACTCTGAAGTCTTAATAAATGTAGTTCTTGCAAAACATTTTTCGGTATAATGTAGTTTTTTGTGTTTTTTCTAATATTTAGTAAAACGTTTTTTTACTCATTTTAATTTATTCAAAACCTTTTTTCCGTTTGCTCTAGTAATTGGGGAAAGAGAATATGCTATTCAAAAATCTTCTTTTGAACTGAAAAATATAATTGGTGTGATATTGCTTCTTCTTTTAGTAATAACGTTTTTACGGCGGTGTTTTTTTGTTTATTTTTTTTTTTGTAGCAACAAATATCTGGACTAGAGATATCACTAAACATAATAGTAAGGACAGTACTTAGTACATAGCACATCACTGTGAAAAATATGAAAATTTATATTTAAAAATAATACTACCTGGCAACACTGAAAACATGTATAGTCCTTCTATTTTTAATTGAAAATGATAAATACGCCTGGGGAACAAAAAAAGCGGTGCAACTCTATGATTCCATGGGTGTGCATATATCTTTTATAAATTCGAAAATTGTGAAATAATTTTTTTCATTCAAATCAATATAGATTGAAATTAGCCTGCATACAAAACTCTTAATATTTTGTAATATAATTTGCTGTAAATAATACTCATTTAGCCAGACAATCTCAAAAATTGTCTGTTTTAATAAACCTAGCTGAGATACACGTCACTGGCGTCTTAAACAAGTCAGAATTCCAAATGTCGTAAATCATTTTAACGACGTCGTAAAAATTTTATGGCACAGTGGACCGAAGAAGTATTAGCAATGTATTAAATGCAAAGTAGTCTAATAGTCTCTCGTTGACCGGTGTTACCGCCAGCGGTACCTCTGTGCCGCCAGCCGCCTGAGCCGCCGTTGCCGGCTCTTCAAAATTTTCTTAAGTATAGTAATATAGGTACATAAAGTTGTTTGAATTTATAGTTATTTTTTCCAGCAATTTTAAACGCTTTATCTTAATGCTAACTAATAAATTTATATCTATGTATTTTTTTTAATATTTCCAAACTAGCTTTCTAAGAACGTCACGAACTAACAGTTTACTGAAGTATGAAGTATACTTGTATAGTGAGCTTCGCAATTTTAGAAAATATATCTGACAACCTTGCTTTTTTTCTACCTATTTTCAATTGAGAATGGAAATAGAATACATAGTAAAGAAACATAAAAAAAACGTCATCAACTCTGGCTATGAACCAGAGAGATGGAAATAGCGGTCATGTCTAGCTTTCCGGTTATGTCAAACTTTTGACAAGTGACTGTCACAATTTGTAAAATAAACAATGGCTGTCATATGAGGTGACAGTCTTGACAAGTAAATAAGGTTATACATGTTTTTTTTCTCGGCCAACTTTGATAACGTTTTTTTTTATGTCTCGTTACATTAATAGTTTTTCTTACTATTGATTATTATTCCTCCCATGGTTACTTTTATGAATACTTATGAATACATTAATATAAATACCATTGACAGAGTGAAATTGCGTTGTTATTTAAAGATTTGAATTTTTTATATAATTTATTCGTTTTGTTATTGACAGTTAATGACAAAGACAACAATCTGACAAAGAAAGAACAATAACGCAAAGGTTATAATTTATTACAGCTGTAGCTCGTAACATACGCATCATATTTCTTCCAAAACATAGGGAAATGCGGATTGACCAGAAAATTAAATGACACATTTTAGGAGCACATCAGGCATTAATCAAATAACGCCAATTCTGTTTATGCCACCGTATTAAATATTTTTCGCACGCTGTACAATATATCACGCTCCCATCCACTTTTATGCGCGGTATATCCTCGCTGCATTTTATTAATCAACATAAAAAACTACAAATAAGTACATCACCTCACCGACAAAATCACCTGCTTTGTAAAAAACGGCATATCTTAACGCGCTCCGCCGCCGGTCAAATAACGACTGAACGGCATAGAACTAATTCATTAGTCCCTATACGCCCGAATATTAACCCGATAAAAGTAGTAAATTTTGAGGATCGTAACGTTACACGGGTTACTTACTCTTCAGGTACACTTATGTTCGTATGTTTTACGAGTTTTAACTGACAGTATGTACTTTTCCATAAATTATCCCTTATATAAACAATCTCTATTCACTGTCCGACTCTGTCTTTAATATTTTTTGTGCTATCTCTAATCTGGAGAGGTAGTATCTGACTTAATTATTGTCTAAAAAAAGTGTACAATAAACTAATTACGGAAAATATAATTAAAATAAATAACCCTGTAAACAACCTTATAAATAATTTGTTGGCACTTGAAACTTACGTCGATACCGTATTTTTCTAAAAATCTCCTGCATTATTTTATTATTGTTTGCACACTTTTCGTGCGATAACCTAGTAAATTACTGCTTATACTGCTTTAACAAATAAGTAGATTAGACGTATAAATTAGCTATGCAAATAGAACAGACCTCCAGACACACGAATGTCTTCTTATCGGTGTCGGAAATTTGATGTCATTTATGTGACTAGGGGGTGGACGATTTGTAAGAATTCTCGTGTCAGGTTATGAGCTGTCCGTTCGGCGATGGTGTGTACCTGTTCCGCCATCGGTCATCACTAGGCTTCGGAATGTTTGTTTGCCCGCGTGCAAAACTGAGTAAGAGTATCCCGCGTTCCCGCGGCGGGATGGCGTACTATTGCGCATATGCGGGCTCTGGAGCGTTTCCGGGAAGGGACAATGCCATATGTAGCACGGGCAAGAAATACACGCGTATACAGTGTGGAACAGCCAAATGGAATAAATTCAGTAGCTCCATTATTATGCATTTTTTAGAAAATCCTGAGACACGTCAATTTCTAAATTTAAAATGACATCTTGCGACGTAAAAATGTCATCCCTAAATTCAACCACCTTCAGGTGACCGCTACAACCCCTAAATTTTCAAATTGGAAGTAGGGGCTTGTGATACTTCATTTGAAAGGTCTTTTGATTCTCTATTCAAAACTGCTATGATTTTAAAATTTATTGCCGAAATTAACAAGAAAAAAAGATAAGTTTCTCCAGCGTAGGAAATTCGTTACATTAAAATAAAACTTTTATAAGTACCTAACACTATTTGTCAATTTTAGGTTCTGAAATGTTAATAATAACAAAAAATAAATATCTGTAATTGCCGACATTCCCGACTATAAGAAAAACTTACTAATAAATACGTACAATCCTCACTGCGTTGCCACACACATTTCCCTACCCTAGTCATCACCCATTCCTCCATCAAACTTTATTAGTTCGAACAAATGAATTAATTATTAATATTTTTAGGTTTCTCTTACTTTTTTCTATTAACACAAATTTTAAGTTATCTATAGCTTTTTTTTTTCAAACAAAAATAAACGTGGGTTAGGCCTACTGGGGACAGCACGTAAAAACATGCACCTTGTGATCTACCTCAAAAGCGGCGTGAAAAGGAGTTTTATGAGTTTCATGAGAAACATAAATACTACAAATCTGTAAATTGAATTATCTTACAATTAGTTAAAACATCTCCTTTTTTGTAGGAAATTTCCTAAGCTACAAATTTAAGAAACAATGTTTTCGGTAGAAGCGACTGTTAATGAGATATGCATGAAAAACCATGTTTGGTGACATTTGACCCCGCGTAAAATTTTTAGCTGTACTCGGATCTGTGAGGACTTTTGAGCATTCTGTTTAGAACCATATTACCAAGGTTCTTACCAAAAACCAGCTTTCCGGGAATGTTTCAATAGTTGGACTTTTCATGTCTAATTTCTCTGGACTACATATTAACAATGTTTTGTAAGATGCCCCATATTATAGAACACTATCATTAATACGGCTTATAGCATATATTTGTATTTCATACGAGTATATTCATAGACGAGATTCATATTAGTCATACAGGAACAACAGGATATCACGGTATGCGGTCATTTTGTTCGAATATAAATTAGTTTTAAAGCCGTCAAACTTAGATTTACAACCAAAATAATTTTTAATTTTTAATTTGTATAAAACATGTGTGACCTCTGGCGAAATGCGACTCCATCCGGTGAACACACATCTCCAAACTTTCATGAGTACAATGCCCTTAAAAGCAAAACGATTCGGCTCTGTCAGTTGATATCACCCACGTTTATCTATCTTTCGACGTTTTCTGGACATACATCAGAAATTTCTGCCTAGATCCGTGAGAATGCCATTTATATACGGGGCGATGAACTTTCCGGAGTCAAACTCAGACGAATTCGAAATATTTCGGTTCACTAAATGAAAGTAATTTTATATTTGTTATTAGAGTTATATTTCAATCTATTTTAAGTTATCCTATGATCACATGCCGGAGATGTTCTATCACGTAAAACATAGAAATTATGCGTGGTTACTCTTGCTCTATGCATATTTTTATCCATCGAACGTGAGTTCGACAAAATTTAACCTCAAAGTAGACTATTAAGCCAATTTATGCCAAATGTAAGGCCCCGATAAGTTCAGGCCTAAACTTACAAATTGCCAACGTTGAATTTGTTAGTCATTTGTTTGTTTTTTGACTGTTTTCGTAAACCGTTTTTTTTTTCTAGTGCGTTTGAAATATAAGTGACATTAATTTTGAGCAACGGTGTACTATCGGGTTTTGCTTCAGACTTGGACACACCGCAACAGATGCTTTTGCAAAACCGCAACATGCCTACGGAGACAGTGTTTTTTCAAGAGCCCAGGTATTTCGGGGGTTTAAGGCATTCTCAGAAGGAAGAAAATCGATTGAAGATGAACCACGCAGCGCAAGGCCTTCATCTTCAGGAATCGATGAAAATGTCGATAGAATCCGGGATCTTGTGCGTTCAGATCGTCGGTTGACGACAAGAATGATCGGGGAAGAGTTAAATTTGAATCACTTCATCAGATTTTGGCTAACGAATTGGGGATGAGAAAAATTGCGCAAAAATGGTTCCAAAAAACCTTTCGCAGGAACAAGAAAATTGTCTTGACTTTTTGGAATCCATTGAAAATGATCCCCATTTTATGGAACGTGTCATTTCTGGTGATGAGACTTGGGTGTTTGACTACGACACGGAAACCAAGCGCCAAAGCATGGAATGGCACACTTCAAGCTCTCCAAGATCCAAAAAAGCAAGAATGAGTCGAGGATCATATGCATGCTGATTTGCTTTTTTGACAGCCAGGGAATTGTTCACAGAGTTTGTGCCTCCAGGCCAAACAATATATCAACACTTTTACAGAGCGGTTCTTGAAATACTTCGAAAAAGGGTCATGCGTGTGAGACCGAACATCAAGACATCAAGAGACGAACATCAAACTGGATGTTGCATCACGACAATGCGCCTTATCACACAGCCGTATCAGTAAACGTGTTTTTTAGCCAGTAAAAACATTCCTTGTCCTTGTGACTTTTTTTCTCTTCCCGAGATTGAAAAATCACCACAAGGAAAGTCATTTTGGGACCACAGAAAACATTCAAACGGCTGTAACCGACCAGCTGAGGGCTATTCCAGTATATGAGTTCCAGCACTGCTATGAAGAATGGAAGAATCGTCTCCAGCGCTGTGTAGCTTCCCAAGGAAGTTATTTTGAAGGAGACAATACTGAATAGTAATTCTATTTGAATAAAAAGATTTAAAAAAACAGTCTCAATACATAATTTACACACCTCGTACAACCGCAGTAGTCCATAACTTTTGACTACCAAATATCCCTATTATAATCATCCTTAAATTATTTTTTTCGGATTCTTTTTAATTGTCATGCCATATTTCATCTTGACTGGCCCTTTTAACTAAACTTTTCTCGATGTGGCGTTTGCTCTACCTATTCCGACAGGTCACTAGCCAAATAGTCGCTGCATATCCGGTCCGAAGGACCAATAAATATTGTAAATCAAAAAATATGTGTATACCTATTCCAAATCATTTACGATCGCAACGAACGTTTTTTACGTCAACACAGCGCAGCGCTTCAGTATGAAGCAAACACGTATAAATACATACATTACAATTATTATTAGCGGCCCGTGTAAGTAATGTTATTGTAATGCATATATTTGTTTATACACACGCCGGTGTGTGCGTGCTCCCTCTCCCTTCCCCTATCAGTTTGCGGTTTCAAGGTCGCGCATTTGGTATGTATATAATTTTCGCGATTTCCCATCGACTCGATATATGTTCTACGTTGCATACCGCGGCTCGGACGCAGAGATGCGATTCTAGCGAGGCCGACATTTTGCGGTGGTCGTTATCTGCGGCCGGACGATTTGGCAACGTCGCAAAGTGTGTCACGGAGACATTTAATTTTTATTATGAGCGAATGTCGAAAACCTATGTATTCCCGATATTTTCCTTGCGTTACCTTCAGTAACCCCTAAAATCGAAGACAGACTGGGGGAAGGGGGCGGCTATTATTTTTCGCCACCTTGTCCCGACGGCGCATAGTGGGACGAAACCATAGTGTTTTACCCCAATCAGTTAGAGATCGTAAAAATAGGGATTTTAAGATGATTTTTGTTTTAAAATGTTCGTTATGAATTTCTCCATAAATTCCTCTAGCCGGATTTTTGATTTTCATTTACAATATTTTATTATTTTAATCTGAAGACGTATTTTTATTGAAAAAGATGTGTTTTTCCAATGAAAATCAGTGTCAAGGTCTCAAATGTATAAAAATTTTTAACATTTAATTTTAAAATTTCATTTTACAAATAGCCAAATGATTTGTCAAATATTATCAGATTTTTTTATTGTTGACAGCTGCCAGATTAACTGTCAATTATAATAAAATAAACGTACTTCTTAAGTTATACAGAAAAAAAGTATAATTTTAATGATAATATATATAACATACTTTACAACTTTCTATTTACGTAATTTACATTTTATACTAAACTATAAATTTAAATATGACAGCTGTCAAAATATTCGAAAACAGAACTCGAGTACTAATGCATATATTTACTTGAAATTTTAACTGAAGCTTTAAAATTACATTTTCTAGACAAGTACGTAGCCGTTTTGTGATTGAAAGTCAATTTTTTTTTTTATAAACAAATTAAGGTGTATTTTTTGGGTCGAAAAATCGATTTGTTTTTTTCAAAAGAGCACCATTTTTTACAAAATTCGATTTAAAAATAAATTCCTACGTACTTTGGTAGTTTATTGTATGTAGATTATAAAAATTTTTCGTTTTTTGTTCCAGGCCTCATAGTTTCGGGGGAATCTTTTCGCCCGCTTTTTGAAAAAACGAGATTTCCGGAGAATTGTTATATAGCCGCCATTTTGTATCCAAATGTAAATAAAACAATTTTTTCATAGTTCAATACATGCTTAATAAATTGTTTAAAAAAAAATTCAATCCATTTCACCAAACTCCCACAATTAATTATCAAAATGGGCCTCTTTTTTGGCCTCGAGAGTGGCGTTACCCCTTGTTACCCTTGTTACCCCAGTATTGAAAATAATAAATAAATGGCATTTTAAGTAATTTGGCAGTTATTTGGACAGCTGTCATATCTAAATTTTAGTATAAATTACGTAAATAGAGTTTTAAAGTATGTTATATGTATTTTCTTTAAAATTATGCATTTTTTCTGTATAACTTAAGAAATACATATGTTTTATTTTATTATATTTGGCGGTCAATTTGGCAGCTGTCAACAATAAAAAAGAAATCATTTGACAAATCATTTGGCTATTTGTAAAATTGAATTTTAAAACTAAAAAGTAAAACAAAAAACATAATTGAGACCTTGACACTGATTTTCATTGGAAAAACCTATATTTCGCAATAAAAATACGTTTTTAGATTGAAATAATAAAACATTGGGAATGAAAATCAGAAAATCAGAAATTCATAACGAACATTTCAAAACAAAAAGCATCTTAAAATGTTTATTTTTACGATCTCTTAAGTGATTTGGATAAAACACTACAGTTTGCTCCCACTGTGCGGCGACTTAAAATTATTTCGATGCATACATTTGTTGTAAAAACCAGTAGTTAAGCAGGTTATGGAACGTCAAAGTACGAGGATGGTGCTGCTCAAAATGTAAGACGCTATACCTATACAGTAAGCGGCACCCTAATGCGTACATAGCCAAATGAAGGGCAATTGATAATTTAACTTCTTTGTTCAGTAAATCGACGTTTAAGAAACAATACCTCTTATATCCAAAATGACAATTTTACAGGAGACAAAAAACATATTAACAAATGTTTAAATTGAAATGACTGGTCTTTTGTTTTTATATAATTTGAATTATTAGTCTTGGACATGCCAGCTATTGGTGACAGTTGAATATTAGTCTGTATATCGATTTAATTAAATAAACTCAAATTCAGTAAAAATGGAAATACGAGGTATTGTTTCTTAAGCATCGAAATGTAAACATGAGGTGAGAACCAGTCGTAATCCAATCGCTAGCGCAGGCGTATGAAAGGCATCCGGTTTGTCCGTAGGGCCATTTGAGTTAAAATCTGAAATACCATTTTATATTTTACTAGCGACCCGCCCCGGCTTCGCACGGTTTACGACATCACATTAGAAACCTCTAAAATTATCAGTGTTTCTCTACTATATTATGCATGTATTATACATATAAACCTTCCTCTTGAATCACTCTATCTATTAAAAAAAAAACCGCATCAAAATCCGTTGCGTAGTTTTAAAGATCAAAGCATACATAGGTAGGGACAGAGAGCGGGAAGCGACTTTGTTTTATACTATGTTATGATTATCATTCTGGTCTAGTGCCTGATTAGAAAAGTGCGGATCATCAATCAATATTGTCATTTGCCAATGATTTTACGTATGTGTGTAAGCTAAAACACATACGCCAGCACATCTTCGAACAACTATTCGCATACTAATATAAAATATAAATTAACCAAACGACAAGTACGACAACGAACGACTAGCGTCTAGCCGGTACCAGGTCATGGGTGATCCTGGCCAATGAGAAATACATGTGTAACGCGGTGAAGGCGGCAAACTTGAAGTCAGTAACTAAATCACAAAACTTTGCCATGAAAGGTTTAAAGCAATCACATTACTAACTTAGCTTGATTCTTTTTTTATATTAAAATTTAGTTTTTAAGGAAATACAGACAACAATTGTCTTATTATTTAATGAAAATTGATTACAGGATTTAGTTTTATTTTATTTCTCAGCAGTAAAATTGTCTAGAAGCATGCGCGTATTTCTTTTTTCGGTTTGATTGGTCGGATCGCCCGTGACCTGGTGCTGGCTAGACGCTAGTAGTAAATTCGCCTAACTATGACATAAAAATGTATCATTTAATATGTATTTAATATCCACCTATGTACGCATTAGACTGCCGTTTACTGTATAGGTGACTCAGCAGATCGGGTCAAGTTTATATCTTGAAAACCACTCAACGATTTTGTTTTTAATTTGGGGCATTTATACTATAATATCCTTATTTGCCGAAAATGGCACTAAATCCAGTTTCTTAAATTGGACTCTACGCTACATTTTTGCATTCTACGCGCCCCCCGGTTATACGCAACCCAAGTGTAAAATCTTGTTTTGTGGTGGAAACGTTTTTTTTTTTATTTTTATACTACCTCGTACAAAATGTATCCTTCGGCGAATTTTGTTTGATGGCCTCTATCATTTCAAAGCGGCGACCCTGTAATGGAAATTTTAATTTTGAAATAAAAAAAACACACGGAGCCATATCCGGTGAATACGGTGGTTAGTCAATCGTATTTATGCGAGTTTTTGGCGTTACGTACATTCGGTCACAACCGTAGCTCGGTGAGATGGCGCGTTGTCGTCGTGCAAAATCCAAGAATTTTCCTTCCACAATTCCGGCCTTTTCCGACGGATACTTTCGCGCAAATGCCTCAAAATGCCGAGATAATATTCCTTATTGACCGTCTGCCCTTCCGGAAGGAATTCGGAATATACCACGCCTATCACCTTCACTTTCGACCGACTTTGGCGCGGTTTTTTCGGTTTCGGCTCATCATCATTCGGCGCCATTCCGATGATTGACGACTTGTTTGCTTGTAGACCCATGTTTCGTCTCCAGTTATGATGCATTTAATGAAGTTTAGTTCACTATCGGCTCTGGAAACCATGTCAAGAGCAACCTGCTTCCGATGATCTTTTTGAAGAACATGCAGCTCTTTCGGAACCAGTCTCACAGCGACGCGTTTCATGCCCAAAATATCACTCAAAATACCATGACCTGACATTGTTGATATGTCACACTCTTGAGCTCTTCCAGTGTGCCGGTACAAATTCAGGAAACGTTTTACTAACTGGTTAATATGGTCGAAATGAATAACAGCGTCTGGAAAAAAATCCCTGAAACTTCCCTCATATGTAGCTTTCATCGAATATATCCAATTTTCATTGATTCTACTGCCATTTTTAAACTAAGTTTCAAATGAAACAGGCTCTGTTCTTCATTAAAAATGAATTTATTTTACAATTATTGTGGCAGCCATTTCAAAAGTTTGACAACAACAAAGTTTCGCTTCGAGCTTCGACATAACCGTTATTTCCATCTCTCTCGTTCATAGCCATATTTGATTACGTTTTTTTTAATGGCTCGTTATAACCAACCTTTGAGGTCGTTAACATCAAGGAACAAAATAGTGGCCTTGGAACTGATCCCCGTGGCACAACGAAATAAAAAAATCGAGCCGGCACGAAGAAAGCGACTGCAAATAGCCCTGTCCTACTGGACCTTATTCGGATTGCATTTTCACGTCGCAGAACGTGGACTGACGCCACGCCAACCATCACCGAGACCGATTACCTTCACAGAAGCGGCCGGTCTTCGCATTGGAATTCGACGTACGGTCGAACGAGAAAGTCGACACTCTCGCCTTACGTAATACCTTTTAAATGATTCACGGCTTATTTTCATTCCATCGGCGTCCGCGTAGGTATATTCCCCTCACGGCCGTCGCGGATGTAGCGACCGATAATGAGCATTATTAATATGAGTTTTTATTGGGCGGGACGGCGCGAGGACTGCAAATTTTCATCGCCCGCGGCATCGGTTGGTTTTTTTATTGCCGCGTTTGACTCCTACGTTATTTCTGGTCTATTTTCGACTCGATTCAAAGCGCGAACTAAAAACTAACGTAAGTTTTTGACATCCCAAAATGAGGTTTTGGTAACACTTTGTAAATAATGTTATGGAACTTTGATCTAATAGTTAAATAGAAAAAGTTCGTTGGGAAGGTAGCGTTTAATTAGAAATTTAAAAAAATGGCATGAAAAATGATGGAACTTTTCCTTTTAGCAGTAATTATTAATGCAAGATGTCTCTTAAGTTAGCAGAACATGCGATAAAAAAATATATAAGAGCTAAACAATTTTTCTTGCGCATTTAATTAGCATTTAATGAGCTTTTCATTCTCCATATGAGATACTTGTGTTCTGCTAATTTAAGAGACATGAATGCAAGCATAACACGGGATACCCGATGGGCATGGATTCTCATACTTCATCGAAAACGTGAGGAAGTCGTTCCGAAGAGCTCATGTTTTGGGTTTTTTAGAAGAAAAAAACAAAACCATAAATCAATTCACCGCATTTCCACCTCAAGTTCAACACCTTTCCAGTTCCACCACAAACATATTGACCCATCGACAATCTTCACTGAACAATCAATCTGATGCACATCATCAAACACGTCTTCAAGTTTTAGAGCGTATTGTTATAAAATTATTCAGTATTTCGGAATAATTTTGACTAACTAGCATATGGGTGGGTACTTCATATGTGTTTATTGTTAAATAACTTATTTTTTCAACATTAAAAATACATGAAATAATTTTAAATATTTATCATATGAAGTGTGGCTATTAAATAACCAAACTGCTGTCATAACACTTTTTATTCGTCACCAATTACAGTGACAACTGTTTCGCCTTCAATGTACTCCCCTTGGCGATCTCTACACCGCTCCATACGACTTTTCCATTGTTTAAAGCAGTACTGGAAGTCCGCTTCTGTCAGCTGGTTCAGAACCTCCGTCGCTTTTGCTTTAACCGCTTCCACAGTTTGTTCCGTGGTCGTAAGTAAAAAAACCACGATTCATCACAAGTAATCACCGTGTCTAACAAGCCTGGATCAGTGTCAATGTTGTGTAGAATATCAGCGCAAATGTTCATTCTTGTTCGGGAGTGAGGAGTTTTGGCACCATTTTTGCGCAAACTTTGTGCATGTTGAACAATCCATACAAAATCTGGCGAACATATTCTTTGTCGATTCCTGTTATCTCAGTAAGCCCTCGGATGCTTAGAAAACGATCTTCGCGGATTAATTTTCCAATTTTTATTCGTTTTTGACTTTGAGGGCCGTTCGGGGCGCGGATCGTCTTCAGTCGTTTCACGTCCCTCTTTAAACCGTTTAAACCATTCAAAAACTTGTGTGCGGGATAAACATTCATTCCCGTACATCTTCTGGAAAAAGTTTTCCCAGACAGAACAAGAAACTTGAGATTAACCCATTGCTTCATCCGATCATTTGCTTTCATTCATTTGAACATTGTTTCATCTGAACAAACGACTGCTACATTCAAACTGAGCAACCCACTGGGTTGTCCAGCGAGCTAAGGGTGGGGAAAGTATCACCAGACACAGTTCTGTTCAAACTTGTCGCGACACGCTCGCAGCGCGCTGGTAGCAGCATCAGTTCGGTTATTCAATAGCCGCACCTCGTAGTTTGAAACAGCTCTGAAATATTAACCAACGAGCTTCAAAGCAAATTTAAAATTATAGACTCATGTCCCACGCGAGGATTAAAAAGGAGACAGCAAAGCAATAGGTGCATCAGGAGAGAAGATGGGGGAAAACTTTTCAGACCTCAGACGAAATTCCCGACTCGTTTCTAACATGGAATTAGGTTTTAAAATTTTCCGAGTAATTCTCTGTCGGACGCTCCTAATCGATCAGCGTATTATCCCTGACGACCGATATCAACCCGTGGACTCGGCCGCAGAAGCGTCGCTGCAAAACCCGCCAGCCTGCAAAATTAAATTTACAATACCGATAGAGCCGTCGGGGTGGCCAGTGACGTGCGAATCTCCAATATTTAACGTAACTCAAACGCATCTCAAACGTAACCACGCATGATAATCTAAACCGGATCTGCGATTTCTGACGGTGAATTACAAGGAGTGGGGAATTATTCTTGCTAAATAAACTGTTTTTTTTTTTGAAAAGAACTATCATATTTCATACCATTGCATTTTTTGTTTTACCCGATGTTTTATCTATTTTGAAATATAATAAATAGAACTTTTAGAGTTAATCCAAAAAGCTTATGTAAACATAGGTCGTCAAAAGTTTGGTTTTCGAGTTGCAGAGTATTCAAATTAAATTTTAAATATATTTTTTTAATATTGTAAACATTTTTCTATGTATTGCATTCAAAGTTGCTATACGAGGGTTTTTTGATATGAGAAAACCTACTATGAACAGGTTTATTGTAACCGCCAGAGGGCGCCCTATATAATACTCATTACAGATTAAAATGATTATAACTTTTTTCTTAATGTACCTAATGACTTTTTTTTTAAATAATATTCCCTGTGCTTTTGTCGAAATCCGCTAGTTGACCATTTTTTTGAGATATTTCGATTTTTATCGTTCGATGCAACCTTATTAATCTTTATTTATTGTTTCTAGAACAATCACAATATGTGTGATATGGCCATGGAAATAAAAAAATAAATAAATGTAGTATTCGTTTTATCCTGTCAAATCGCTGTGTGCAAAAAAGTATAATTTATTTATTTTATTTTATTTATTTTTCGTTGCCATCTTTGTTTTATATCAAAATGCCATTTATGTTTTCTAAGCAAGAGTTGGTGGATGTTCATTTCACAAATGGAAATTCAGCAGCAACAGCCCGGGAATATGGCGAAAGGTTCCAAATAGAAGACATCCGCATCCTTCTGTATTTGTAATATAAGAATTAATTGCCAAATCTGATTAGGGATTAGGTAATGTACTACATGGGCAACAAAATAATAAAGCTGTTTTAAATCAGTTTCCCGTATTTACCCATATTTATATGAAAAATTAGACTATATCGAACGAATTCAAATATATCTCAAAAATGATTAACTTTAGCGGAATTTGACAAGTGCTCCTTTTTGTTTAGTAAAGTGCGGAAAACACTATTTTTTATTAAAAAAGCCATAAAAGTGCATTAAAAAAAAGTTATGGTTATTTTAATCCGTAAAGAGTACAATACAGAATGCCCTCTAGCGGTTATAGTTAAACTGTGTTCACAATCGGTGATGAAGCACCCTGTATATAGAAAAAAATATATAGATACATTTTTAGTTAGTTTTCTTTTTTGTTTTTAATCTCAGTATCTCCACTAGCCGCCGCTAGAAAACCGATCCCCGCCCCTACGCCACTGGAATGCCCGACGCTACTAGAGAGAAGAGACAGCTCATACTGTTATATATCTTCCAGCAGGCAACCATTCTACGATGTTGGACGATAATAAGGAGTTCACATTTTTGTTTTATGTTTCGCATTCCTAACAGTAACTGCAGAATTTCTCACTTCCGTTGATACAGTATAATCAAGCTTTCGATACGATTCGGCTGGATACCTATTATAGGAAGATTTACAAGATAGTTAGAGCCTCGGTTAGAACATTAAGTGCCTTTTTTGCTTTCATCTCTCATCTCTTTTAGAAACCGTAATTGCACAGCAAAAAAAAAAACGAAGAACAAACTCATTCGATTTTACACATTATCTACAAAAATATAAATGAATCGATTATTGGTACAGAATATTTAGAAAAAAGATTTAACCAATGTCATTCCGCGTTTGCACCGCATTTTTTAAATAAGTACTTCCCATTTTAACTAACAAAAATGATATCAAATAATATTGATACAGGGGAGAATTGAAATTTTTGACATATAAGGATATTCACAATTGACAGACTTTCAATCGCTTAACACCAAAAACACTTTTTTTTTACAACCAACGCGGGTTTCACCAACCACGTTGGCAATATCAAGAGATGATTAAAACATTATTGATTTTGTTATAAACGTCTTCAGTATTCTTGAAATTCTTCAGTAAATGTGATCAGTATTCTTGATCCCATAACCCCAATGGTCCCCCCCACCCCAAAGGTTTCCACGACCTCAATAAATCCATGACTTCCATGATCCCATGACCCCAAAATCCTAGTGATCCCATTGATACCAATAATCCCACGACCCCAACGATCCCAATAACTAAATGATCCCAAGACGCCAAGGGCCCATTTGACCCCTATGATCCCATTTACCCCAATGAGCCATGACCCCAATGATCCCAAGACCTCATTGATCCCAAAACCTCATTGATCCCAAGCCTCCAATGACCCCATTGATCCCATGTGTTTAATGATTCCATGACGCTTGGTCACAATGATCCCAAGATACTAATGACCCCCAATGATCCCTTTGACACCAATGATCCCAGGTCTCAATGATTCGATGACTCTTAGGATCACAAGACCACGATGATCTCATGACATCAATAATCCCATTGACCTCAATAATTCCATGATCTCAATGGCCCCTTTAACGTGTACAATGACACCAGCGACCTCAACTTCATTCACTTCTCAGTTACCTAATAAACTAAATGTGTGGAAGTAAAATTATTGTAGAGAGATAACGATTCTTCTACCTTGAAAACATATACAATGACATATCGCATGAATATATTTATTTCACATTAAGATAGAATCCCGCTTCTGAAAGTAAATACTATCAAAACAAAGTTTTCAATACTTTTTGAGCGATACTTAACTGTAAAATTGATTAGTGAAAGCGAGGCGCCTCGAGACTGCATTTTCGATGATCCGCTGTGTCTGGATCTAATTCCATGCCTCACCTTTTTTTTAACATGGATAATAGATTGAGGATGCAGGAGTATGAGGAGGAGGGCGGTCTTATGTATGGCTCAGGCACGTAAGCAGCTTTATTTAAATATTCTTCTAAAAAACTCGATTTCCTCAAAACCATGGTTTTTGACCTGATTCACATGATTTTTGAAAAACTACTCGACCGACTGCTATGATTTTTTAATATATTATTGTACACATTAATTATAACTGTAGCCCCGACCGGAGAAATCAAAAAGATAGGTACCTAACAAAGTTTCCGATTTTTAGTCGATTTTCACATCTCAAAAATGTTTTTTTTAAACCCACCATTTTGAAAAAAGTTCCTTTTGGTTTGTGCTATAGCGACTGTATAGGCACTTAATAATTTGCCTTTTTTGTGTGTGTTTTTTTTTATGTTCCAGACGGCCGAAATGATTTTTTGATGATTTTTTGAAAAAAACTCGTGTGACCAAAAGACCAACGTGCGTAAAAAAATGCGTACTCTTAGTGTGAATATAGGTACCTGCAAAATTTCAAAACGATATCTTGTTAAATGTTAAAAAAAACTTTATTATCAAGGTAGAGACCATTTAAACTTAAAATCTTGACGTTTCAGAACATTTCAAGCCAATCTAGCCAATAAATTTTTTTTAAATTTTTTCATGAATACCGCCTCTCCACTACGTGGAAGTGGAAGTACTAATTATAACTAGGGTCCGGAAATGTGTGCCATAGCGTAGGCCGGCACTATAAAATTAGGTATAATGTTAAAAAAATGATAATCAAAATTTACACCGTATTTTTTAAGCGCCTTATAAATTATGTACGTGTGTATTTCTTGCCCCGGCATACGTACGCCACTGACCGATCCTGCCAAGACGTCGGGACTCCGGTCCCGTGCGGGAGCGCTGGACAGTTAAATGCAGTGTACCATGCGTGAGAGCAAACTTTCCGAACCCTAATTATAACTTTGCCACCCTGTATCTTGGTTGCCAATAACTTTTGGACTAAGACAGGGACTATGGTAAGTTTGGTTAAATTGCATTTTTTTACGGACACCCTGCATATTTTTCGTAAAGTCACTGTCCTCGATACCAGACGTTTCTTCACATTAGCGTGTTTTGATACTGGGCGCTTTGCCTCATCGCACGAGAACACCCTGTAGAAATGTCGGCTCGCCGTTTCCGGCAAACAAGAACCATCGCTCCGTTAAAAACACACGCCGGACACGTGCCCTTCCTCTTTCCAAAATACCTGCACGCAAACAATTACTCCACCGATCCAATTCAAGCCAAATTACAAATAGAAGTTAATGCAATACGCGCCGCTAATAACAATTAATATCCATTTTCCAGCCGGGGACAGGCGATCCCTGCGATAGCGCTCAGCGCACGATTAATATAAAAGGTGGGCGGGTATCACATTCCAATCTGTTGACTTAAAAAAGTATGACGCGACATACGAGATACCTACGGACGTTACCTGCGGGAGTTATTAAAAAAAACTGTATAAAGCCAATGACATTTAAACGGTGTTTAGAAGTAAAGGCCACACCGTTTACTCGAAGCCTCGCTTTATTTATCTAAGCCATCAGTTCTAGTTTACAACAAAGGAAAAAAATAGAATTAACATTTTAACACGTCTCCGTTCCACTTTTACGCCTGCGACAGCGTTCTGGGAACACACACATATCGCTTTCTTTTTTATGCAAACGACCATTATGTTTTGTGGCATTGTTTCCCGCAACTTCTCTTCCGAAAAATTAATGATTGCCTTACTGTGCGCTTTTTTTCGCCGTAAGTTACGAACGTATTTATTTCTAAACGCAGACCAACATTTCTGAAAGAAAACGTGCGTAGCCGGTTTTAGGAAGTATGAATAACTGCATAAATAAGCAACGAACCAGGCTATTTAAATAAATTATATACAGGTTGGAGAAAAAATAAACAAACGAGTAAATTAAGCGATCCGATCTTCTCGTGCACGGCCATCTCGATAAATAAAAACAATCGAGTCGCGCCGGTGACAATTTAAAATGCACTTAAAAACTGGTTTTTCCACCGGCAGGACGGGATCGCTTTTTGACGCGAGCACATTCGCCAGGGAGGCCTGCGACTTACCATTTCTGGAGACGTCTAGCTCGACGAGGTGTTCGAAATTTTGAATGTCGGGGGGCAATCTGTGGATCTCGTTATCGCTGAGGCCGAGTTTTCTCAGTCGGTGCAGCCGAAAGAAATTCTGAAACGATACAAAACCGCGATGAAACGTAGGCTCGAGGGGTGCGTACTGGTCGCCGTACCTTCGGAAGGTCCCGTATGTGGTTGGCGTCGAGGAGGAGCTCCTCCAGGCTCCTGGAGTACCGCAGTATATCCTCGGGGACGTTTGGCAAAGAGCAGTGCCTCTTATCAACAAATTCCACTTGCCTGTTGCAGCCCTTGAAAATCGGTATGCAGCGAAACATTTCGGCTAACTCGGTGCCACACTCATTATCTTAAAACTAACGCGCACTAGTACACTCCGTTTGTCACTTTATATACATTTTAAAACAAAACACGGTTTCTAACAACGTCTACCGACCATCGCCACTCGCAACAGCACCACTCCCGCAACTAGTAAACTGAAAAACCCTAAAGGGTCGACTTTTCAAACGTACCAACCCATCCGGCCAACTTCGTGCTTAGCTGTCGGCGCACGGCTGCGCAGAATCCTACCAGGTCAGCATCTAGTCTCACGCTAACGTGGATAGATCTCGCCAGCATAACTAAATGACTATTGAACTCCATTACTCCATTATGTTTTCATAATAAAATATCATGAAATCATAGATTCTCAGTCCGGAGTGGCTCATTACAACCATTTGTCTTACTTATTAAGTAAATGATAAATCTGATTTCGATAATACTGAGCCATTAAAAAAAAAGTCATAGAAACTTTATAGTTATCAAACTTTTGACAAGTGACTGTCACAATTGTAATATTAATAATGGATGTCACATAATGTGACAGCCTTGACAATTAAATGAGGTTATAAACTTAAATACGTATTTTTTTGCTCGGCCAACTTGATGACGTTATTTTTAATGGCGTTATAATTGTATAAACATTAAAAATAGATGAAATTATAACAATTAATATGAGTTCAATAGAAAATGAGATTTCCATTACAATTTTTTAATTGAAAAACTATTTCGTAAAATGTTAAAATTTAGATCCAGTTTTTGAAACAGTTCTAGTTATTATGTCTACTTTTTTATTTTAATTGTATATTTTATATAATTAGGAATTATATTTTTTTGCCTAATATTTTGAGTACTTTCTATGTACTATGCTATAACTAAGCATCTAGCATATGAGTGTAGTTATATTTATTGAATAATTATATAAATTATTGATTCTGTTACTGATTTTTTTTTTGTATTCCACTTTATATTCAACTTTATTGAAATTCGACTTCTAGTTAAAATTTAAGTTATTATAGTTTTGTTCTTATTCAAAATTGTAACGATCCATTCAAAAAATTAAATCTGGCTATGAACGAGAGAGATGGAAATAGAGGTTATGTCGAAGCTCGAAACGAAACTTTGTGGTTGTCAAACGTTTGATAAGTACCTGTCACAATTTTATTGTAAAATAAATAATGGCTGTTACATAATGTAATAGCCTTGAAAATTAAATAAGATTATAAATTTAAGATTAACAATAGAAATACGTCTTTCTTTCTGCTTGGCCAACTTTGATGACGTTTTTTTTTTCGGATGGCTCGTTAGAAACATTGATCTTTTGCATAATGTGCCTACGGATTATTAATTGATAACTGATAACCTCAAAAGCGTCTAATATAACTGAGCAATCGATATAACTTTAGTGTGCAAGTACTAGGTATTAGATTACAAACTGTTTACTGTAACACAGAGTCGTGCTTATACACATAGTGCTTACATAAATATTGAGCGTGCGGCTCTCACCGTTGTTGCCTTACCGGCCTTATCCTCACCGACCCGGCCTTTATTCAAGACTGTCTGCTTCCCGCGTCTGCGGTGTGTTCAAGGTCATCGAGACACGCGCGCCTGCCGATGAGGTGAGACTCTTTCACTACGTGATGGTATTCAGAATTTAACGTGTACCTGCTCCACGGAGATACCTGTTCCAAATACCCGTTACCAAGGTACCTGTTTTTGGCAAGTGATATTCGTATATTTATTAAACAGTAAGTATGTCTATATGTACATGGCAACCCAATTTGGCTTTGTGAATTTGGAACGAGATCACTAGCTGATTTTTCTAGTATAATACCCTGGAATTTTTTACGATGTCGCGGTCTTTCCGTGACGGTATCACAGCCATGTGATCTGTGGCCAGAATACGGATGCTGTATTGCCTAATTTTACAACTGGGAATTAATAGTTTAATTAAGCAATTGTAACCTCATAGTGTATTATCAATCAAGATTCTTCGCGCTTAAAAAACAAATTTTTATTGGTAAATTTGTTTATGTTATTTTTTTATGACACTGATGTTACCGCACCTAAATACGGGTCTGTCATGTAACAAATTGTTTGTCCCCTAGAGTACATAATATATGCAAAATAGGGGATGTCACGGCAGCGTGATACTAGATCCATGTAATTATTAATTCTAGGAGATAATTGACAGGTGGCAGCACGTTCCAAAGTAACGAAGAGAACACGAAGTCTTTGGTTCGGATCCGCACTACAAGTGTTTATGGGCGGGGGCATTTTTGTCTTCCAACAATGTTCCAACGTACTCTGTTGCACCTGTCTTCGTGTATATGTGGCCTTGAATTGTGCATCGCTCGGAGAGAAGAGAGCGTTTGGGTAGAGCCCCGATATTTACATTAAAAGAAACATAATAGACGTCGCGTTTTCGGTGAAACGGGAGGCCGCGTCGCGACGGCGAACAAAGCGGCGATGCCTGTAAATCGGGTGAGTCGCTAATGACGATCAGGAAAGGTGCGTGAGAAGTTGTAAACAAGCGAAGAATACGAAACAGTCATGGCAATCTAGATTAGTCACATAAATTAAGCTAAAAATATCGTAATTCGTAATGACCCAGCCTGGCTCTGGTAGCGGTTATCTGTTAGATCCCGACATGCCAGAAGCGGAATCGTCGGGGGCCCTCGAGCACGCGAAGCAGAAGAAATTCTCTTCCGGCTCGCTGGGCGGCGATGTCTCCAGACCCAAGGTGGTCACTGTTAAACACCCGGAATCCAACAAACTCAAGCCCACAGGGGGCAGGAAGCACAAGCAGCCCATCCAGGCCGACCTTGACATGTCCAAAGAGTTCCTGAGGTGTCGCGACGAGGGACTGAAGCGCCTCGACCTCAGCAAGTCCAACATAACCACGTTGCCGCCAACTGTAAGGGACTTGCACCACTTGTCCGAATTATACCTATACGGCAACAAACTCGTGTATTTACCCGCTGAGATAGGTTGCCTGACTAATCTTCAGACGCTGGCCCTGAGCGAGAACTCGCTCACAAGTCTACCTGACTCTTTAGAGAACATACATACATTAAAAGTCCTTGATTTGCGGCACAACAAGCTGAACGACATACCAGACGTGGTTTACAAGTTAACCTCCCTCACTACGTTATTTCTCCGTTTCAACAGGATCAGGTATGTTGGGGACGAGATCAGATATCTAACTTCACTCACAATGCTCAGCTTACGTGAGAATAAAATCAAGGAGCTCCCCGCCGGCATAGGGCAGCTGGTGAACCTGTTGACCTTCGACGTCTCTCACAATCACCTGGAGCACCTTCCCGAGGAGATAGGGCAGTGCGTCAACCTCTCCACTCTAGACTTGCAACATAACGAATTACTAGACATTCCCGATTCGATCGGGCAGCTGCAACAGCTGACTAGGTTAGGTCTGCGGTATAATCGGCTTGACGCAGATTCCTTCGTCGTTGAGCAACTGTAAGCACATGGACGAATTCAACGTGGAGGGTAACACTATATCGCAGCTGCCGGAAGGGTTGCTATCCAGCTTGAGCGAACTGACTAGCATAACCCTGTCAAGGAACAATTTCTCTGCTTACCCTTCGGGGGGCCCTCGCAGTTCACGAACGTCGACTCCATCAACCTCGAACACAACCAGATCGACAAGATCCCGTACGGGATATTCTCTAGGGCGAAACATCTGACGAAGTTGAACATGAAGGAGAACCAACTGACTTCGCTGCCCTTAGACGTCGGCACCTGGATAAACATGGTCGAATTGAATCTGGGCACGAATCAGTTGAGTAAATTGCCCGACGACATACAATGTTTGCAGAGCCTGGAAGTCCTCGTGTTGTCGAATAACCTTCTGAGGAGGATCCCTCCTAGCATAGGCAACTTGCGGAAGTTGCGGGTGCTGGACTTGGAGGAGAATCGATTGGAACAGCTGCCGAACGAGGTGGGGTACCTGAGGGAGCTCCAGAGGCTCATAGTGCAGTCTAACCAGCTCACGTGTTTGCCCAGGGCGATAGGCCACCTCACCAGCCTGATGTATCTCAGCGTCGGGGAGAATAACCTTGCCTTTCTGCCAGAAGAGATCGGTACTTTAGAGAATCTGGAGTCACTATACATAAACGACAACCCCACCCTGCACAACCTACCCTTCGAGCTTGCCCTGTGCTCCAACTTGCAGATCATGAGCATCGAGAACTGTCCCCTGTCCCAGATTCCTTCCGAGATAGTGGCGGGGGGCCCTCGCTCGTCATCCAGTACTTGAAGATGCAGGGGCCGTACCGCTCCATGTGATGTTCCCGCCTGTTCTTGAGCAACCGCCCAGATGCTCTTGTTGTTATCGCTGGTTGATATCGAGAGGAAAAAAGACATTGTGATTTCGTGGACTGTGAGTAGGTCTCCGTTTATGATTTGTTTTTTATCGTCGCTAATGTTAGGCTTTGTTCTTAGAGGAAAATTGGGCTACTGTTCGCGAGGTGAGGTCACACACCAGAAAAATACTCATTTTGCACAACGTTCAGGCTTGTTTGCTGCATTTGCGAAACAAAAATTTTTCGATTCACTGGGGTCATAATGTCGTGGTGACCTGTGGACTTACATGAATTATATTACATGTATGTACATATATCGAAAGATATATTCTACTGTCATAAGAGATAGTCACATATCCAACAGTATGTTAAAATTGAGTAATAAGCGCACATTTGTATAAATTATACTCCGTCACAAATTTGTTTTCACATTTGAGTACTTCTGGTTCAATTAGTAACACACCTTATATTATTTGATGGCTAAATGTTTGGTCAAGATTCTGGTTTCCATATTTGTGGCACCAACCTAAGAATCGTAGTTTGTTCATCAATATAGGCTGTTGTCAAAAGAATAGTAATTGGATGCTGTCAAAAGTACCACAGCTGGTAATTCACACGATGAGCGATTACGAGATGTTTTAGTGGATTGTTTGAATATTTCGAAACATTTCAGTTGTCTTGCCTGTATTTGATTGTAATGAGCCAATTTGATTGTCGTTGAGTGACTTGATTGTAACGAGTTCAGAATTTTAGTCGAATGGACCAAGTTGTCAATCGTAGATCGTAGGGCAGCAATGATTACAGTCTATTCATCTCTCGTCTCGTTCAGTCGAAAGTGACAAGTGACGATGGCATTATTGCACCGAGTCAAGCTCTACAATTATTTCGCTGTCACGTTTTTGTTTTATAATAATATACAAATTTTAATTACAATGCGTTTTTATGGGACTAAAATAAGAATGGAATCCACGCCATAAATTTAACGAAAATGATATTACACTTTGGTAGTCTGTAAATTGAAATATGCCACAATTGACTTCAACAATCGATTACACAGGTCTACACAAAAAAAAGTTCTGTCTTTGCAATCAGACCCATAATTTCCTATGTATTTTGATGCACTGAAACCAAATTTGGCAAAAAAAATTCTACCGCATCAGTTTTTTTCTACACCTGTGTTATTTGAATTACTAAATTTGACTTCGAGTCGATAGTTAATTCGATTGTTGTTTTAGTCAAAGCCGATTGTTTCGATTGTAACAATATCTTGTAATCGCTCATCAGTAGTGTACAGAGTTTAAATAATGGGTGAACTTAAAAATTAAAATCAAAGAGCCTGAAATGAATAGCCCAGACTTAAACGTTACAAAATTATTGATGTGTTAATACTGGCGACAAAAATGTTGATGAAATAATTGTAGCAATTTGCAATGGCTTTTCAAAAAATGCAAAAAGTTACACAATGTATTGTTAAACATGTTTGTTTAAGGGGTTATACTACCCAGCAAATTTTTTTGTCCCATTTTTTTTTTTTTTTTTTTTCTGATGTATAAACTGTCTAAGAATGATATTCAAAAAGAATTTTGTGGGGGGCAAGCTTTTGAAACAATTTTATAGATTATTGTCCGAACACATCTCAGCGGTCCAGAACATTCTGAAAAAAGCCGCTCTGCTGTATTATCGCAGTTCTATTAGTAGTTTTCGTCGGTACAATTGGGTTATACTTTTTCGAAATATATATAGATGGCGTTATAATCTTTTTTTCTTTCGAATTTATGGCCAGAGCTTCTAGGCTATTAGGGTGTTATAATCTTAGGGAAGCTAATAGGACGCTACAACAGCCGTATTATTTATGATTAAATACGTTTTCAAACTTTAAACGCGTTTTTCTCGAAACTGTGTTTTTCAAATTGGCGTACAACGTAGCTAGGCTCACTTTTTATCTAATAGACATGAAATTTTAATTGTAGCTTCTTATATAGATTATTTATGGAAGTACACACGATTTTTGCGATTGATAAATACACTCGACTCCCTCTTAAGTCGCCAAATCAGTGCATCATCTTCTCGCTTAAGTCACGAATTTTATTCTCTCTTAAGTCACGTTTAAAAGCAATCATAACCTAAACTTTTTCGCATTTTTAGTTGCAAAAAGAAATATTTAGAGATGTACCACAGCACTTGTTATAATGAAAAATGAGCCAGCTGAACGAAAAAATCAACGTAAATATACCCAGTCGTGCGTGACAAAGTTCAATTTTCCACTTGTGTGAATATTTTAAAGGTTAAATATTTTTAAAAGACATCTAATCTATTTTAAAGGTTAGGTGTCTATATTTAATGTATTACACATTCATAATTTTTTTCAATAAAAATTGTATTCATGCGAGAATCCAATTTCCAAACGTAATTCTAAATCTTTTACAGGCGGCGACTTAAGAGGGAGAGTTTCGTGACATAAAAGGGAGAAACGTGGTGACATAAGAGGAAATGTGAATTAAGCGAAGGTGACTTAAGAGGGAGTCGAGAGTAATTAGATTTGCAATAAATTTAAGGTCGATTTTTTAAGAAAAAAAATAAAAATTAAAAGTGGTCGATTTGTGAATTTTCAAAAAAAAAATGAAACCAGAAAAAAATTGTTTCATGTTACCTGGACCTACGATGCCGTTTTTTAACTTTAATGTAAATAAAAAATACATTTGTATACATTAATACCCATGTGTCAAAATTTCATTTTGATCCATTACATGGGTATCGAAAAAAAATCCCAAAAAAGCTTCATTTTTCAGAGCGCCTGGGTAGTATAACCCAATAAACCAAATTTTTCGTGTTCTCTACATCCTGTACATTAGGGTAAACATTTTAGGATCTCAAAAAAAACAGAAAATCATATTTTTTTTATTTTCGAGATACTGGCGGCACCGGAAAATGATGAAAAAAATTTAAAAGCTTGATAATACTTTTTTTTTGGAAGTAAAAAGGAAGACTTCACTATTATGTTTCAATAAAAAAAAAAAATCGAATCTATAACTTAAGTTCCACCCTACTATACACGCTTCATGGAAGCAGGTATTTTTTACGTACATATGTGACAACTACTCATATTATGGGACAACATTAATATGAGAAATGTGACAACTTGTTGGGGACACAAGAAGTAATAAAATGCGTCACGGATTATCCCATTTTTCTTGTATCTAAAATATTGAACAAAAAAAGTCATCGAACAAGCTGTATTTATGTAAAAAATGTATATTTTATAAGGAAAATTAAATAAATACGCCATAATTAATATAAACATACAAATACAGGGTCTCTACTAGGAACGAAGTGTATGGTTGCTGAGAAGTCAGTAAACTTACGTTAGTTGTTTCCTAGTCCAATAACAGTACACCCTTCGTGATATTTACCCAATATTTATTTGTTAGTGGGTAATATTCTTTGCCTCCGTAATGAATACATAAACTTTGACGTATCTTATGTTTTAATAACAAAAATGCTTTTTTTATGAGTTGTGTAGGTTAAGAGTATAGTTTTTTGTGAATTGAAATACAGTGGAGCATCGCTTATCCGAACTAATTGGGAACCAGGGTGGTTCGGATAACAGATAATTAAAAAAAAAACTATTTGGGATGTAGGTACATAATATATATGTGCATATATACTTAAATAAACAAACAAACAAACATTAATACAACATAAATTTATTTTACACTTCAATGTGTACCAAAAAAGAAAAGAGAACAACCACTGCACAACGCCCGCACTGACGATGTGACGTTGGTCGCGTAGGCCACTCGTGGAGTAGAAGAGGGGGCGGTTGGATTTTGAGGTTCTGTTAACCGGTCGTTCGGATAACTGAGGTTCGGATAATCGATGCTCCACTGTAACTACATAACTTAATTTCACAAAAATTGTTGTTTACGCGGTTTTTCCTTATGACGGCAGTACCTATTTGAGACAAATTATTAAACTTCCAATGAGTCCCATCCGACCACAAACCATGGATCACAGATCCATATTAGCCCTTTTTTAATTCTTCATATTTCAAGAACATTAAGTCACATTGCAATACGATATTTTTATATAATGCGTCTGTTCTCTTTGATATGTATTTTGTACATGCGCAGGGTCACAGGCCAACACAATATTACGACTTGACTCGTTCTCTTAAGAAATGATTTGGTTTTTCCAAGTAATAAATTGCATTACTAACTACATGTCGCTGTAATCTTGAAAGCAGTAATTTGAAAACCCATTCCATCATATCTGTTTCTACTAATTACATCTGTTTATACCCCTGATTAATATGCAATACATATTAATCAGGGGGCTGATGAAATTGAGACGTTGCATAAATAAATGACATGGCCAGGATTAAAACAAAGGAATGAGACACCAAAGCTAGAATAGTATATTCTACAAGTTATGGAATGGTCCATATTCCACCCGAGCGAAAAGTTTGTACGGTTTTCGACTGAGGGAATATGCTACTCCAAACGTGTTGTAAACTATACCTTCTCTAACAATATTTTAGAAACCATACATACCAAAAACTATTCTGAATCGTACCAAGTCAAACGCAACGCCAGGAGTAAATCTTAGCCGTCAATCACATTTGTCAGACGTAAACAACGGGCGTTTCGCTGAGGCAAAAAACGTATGAGGATTGCAAGATTTCTGAATTAATTGAATAACTTCAACTTCACAATGAATTCACATGACTACATGAAATCAAAAGACTTCACGGGATTTCAAATGAATTAGAATATTAATCGTGGCGACTTAGGTTAAAAAAATTGTAATAAATTATTGAATGTACTTTAGTAGTGTAACTTTTAGAGAAAAGGCGATATCCTGCTTTTTCGTAGATAAGGATTATAGTCAAGAAATTCGCGGACCTTAACTCTTAACAATCGTATTAAAGGGAAGCGAGTAGCAGTGCATTGAAGTATTTACAAATTCTTGTATTTTCGTAATGAAGACCCACATCATATTTTAAGGAGAGATTGTTAAACCTAGATAAAATGACATAGCAAAAAAAAACTTTAAAAAAATGCCTAACAAATGAAACATGCAAAAAAATGCCTGGCTCACCAAAAAATCTTGGAAACGGTTTGCAAAATTTTTGTGGAATAGTTTTTTTCTTGATCAGGAAGTTTTTTTTATTCCTGTTATTTTTTTGAAATCTCGAAACCTGTTAAAGTTATGAGCCATTTCATACCAGCATTTCGTTTCTGATATTTTATTTTATTACATAATATTTGATTTATGATAAGTTTTTATATTTCACTTGATAATTGTGGGATAAAAATTACATCTATTTTACAAGCCATTACCAACATTTTCGATTTTTTTGTTGCGAGTTCCATTTGAAGTTTTTTACTATAGTCGATATATAGTCTTCTATTTGGGTGTCGGTGTAATAATCACTCCCCAAGATATGATCCCATGTTTTTTTATGACAATACGAGAATTTTTATTTCATCCAATTGTCACTTCTACTTGGTTCTTTGTCTAGAATTTCTCGACTCTAGTAATAATATCTCAAATACTCGTGAACGATTGTGCAGTAAGGTGTAACGGCATGAAAAACAATAAATTGAAATCCCAAGGATGTTCATTTTTTTTTAGTCGCCCAACGTGTACATACGTGTTTGTATAACCCTGTAGTAAAAGTTGGTCTCAATTATATTAACCATACTATTTGTATATGGAAGTACCAGTTTTATCTTCCAAACGACATATTACTGTATAAAAAAAAAAAAAACAAACACCCACAGATTTCTAAAGAGAAAGATTAAAGGACTTCATTTTGATTTCGAATGGCTTCAAAAGCGATTTCGTAGAGGCTTCAGAGCAAACAAACTATGCCTTCACCAGCAAAGCGCCTCTTGGATGTAATCATAGGAACCAAACCTAGGTACTTGATATGCTACACTAATGGAATACATACATATATTTCGTATGAGTGTGTTTGAATGACATTCCAATATATATTTCCATTTTTGGTTATGTTTCTAAAATATTGTAAGAAATTCGTATTCTGTAATAGAATTTTAAGCAAAAATTTGAAATAGCATTTAGTTTTTTTTTTCGTTCCCTAAAATAAATTCTGGAAATTCATTTATATATTTTAAATGAAACTAATTAAATTTAAATAAATTAAAATTGACATCCAAAAAAACGTCATCAAATCTGGCTATGAACGAGAGAAATGAAAATAGCGGTTATTTCGAAGCTGAAAGCGAAACTTTGTTGTTTTCAAACATTTGACAAGTGGATGTCACAATTGTAAAATAAAAAATAATGGCTGTCACATAATGTAACAGCCTTGACAATTAAATAAGGTTATAAACTTAAGATTAAGAATAGAAATACGTATTTTTTTGCTCGGCCAACTTTGCTGACGTTTTTTTTTTGGATGGCTCGTTAGTAGACTAATTTGTGACATTTATTTGTTGTCAATCTATGTTTGTTAATTTTGATTCACATAATGTGTATTTTACAGGTTTTGTTTGGAGACTTTATGCCGCCGGGTATCAATTCTTTTACCTAGCTGTCAAACGATATTTGAAAATGAGTTTAAAAAACAGAACCTGAACAGGAAAAGAGTTATTTCCAAGTTTTTGCTTGAAAAATTCTGAACATTTTTTCATTGCTTATACACGGTGTCTCACCATGATGGGCTACATTGATCTCAAAAACTATGTATATTAAATATTTGAAGTACTGGAAGCAAATACCGGAAGTAGATGTCATGATCCATTTGCATTATTTGGAGAAAAAAATTTTTTTAGCGATTTTATTTATGAAAATTGATGCTATAATTCTGGCATGTTTATAGTTTTGCAAGCCAATAGATTTATAAGTGAGTTCCAAAAAAATCTTAATCTTAATAAAAAATGTTTCTGTTTCAGTCCAGTTTAAGTTGCGTAAATTCCATGAACTGATAAGAAATGTTTTGATTGGCCAGTTTTAATCTTGAAAAAAGATGTTTACTGGCCACCATTCAGATCACATTGCCAAGTAAAGTCCATCCACTGATAACTGGAACAATAATATTGAGGATATGCCTTGAAGTGTCTTCAGCAAGAGAAAAATACAGTGAAGGTCTTTCATCTTAATAGAGGGTTAAAGTTTGAAAATTAGAAAAATAAATTTCCTGAACTTTTCCAATTTCACACTTGTCTAGGTGGATGGTCCCAATTACGTTTCGCGTAATTTTCAACACAGCTTCGAATAAGTAGTCGCAAATGTTATTTTTTCGCGATAAGTCTTTGTGCAAAAAAATAATTTCCAAACTCTCGTTCCTATTGTCTAGACACCCGGTGTATGTTGACACTGTAGCAAGTCCCCCGTTGTAGCCCTTTTTTTACGAAATATAGTTATAAATGTATTGATAACATTGTCGATCTCGCAGAAAAAACAAAACACCTTCATCGTCAGACAACAAAACTTATCTGGATGAGGGTGGTTTTTGGAAATAAAAAATAATACCAATCCAAGATGCATATAACGGGGGGAAGTACGCTGTCTTTTTTTTTCTGTTTACCATCTTCCTTTCCAAAGGACTTTTCTGTTCAACATCTTCTACACTTGTTTGAAGCCTGATATTGCTGAATAAAAAAAATCAGAAACCGCGTCTTTATCATGTGATTATTTGGTACTCCCATCAGATATATGTATGGTCGATGTATATATGTATAACTAAGTCCGTAGAGTTTTTCTGTCAGTGGCTGTGCAATACAATTCTAGACGATTTTCTGCGAGATCATCCATCGATTTGTATCTAAAGGTATATGTATAATGTTTATAATACATTGCTTTTGTGACGGACATGTAACCATAAGTGGACGATACAGATATCCACTTCATATTAATTGAAGTTAGGATTCCAAGTTAAATTTTCTAAATAAGATGTTTTTTGTGAACATGAAGATTTATTACATTCTTCCAAACTGGCTGCATGTCCGCCCCCTCTTTATTGGCATTTTTCGTAACTTTTCAGTTAATTTGTACTTTTTATGAAACTAACGCACAAAAACCAAAATCTTCCTCATTTTACTTTTTAATAGTAAACAGTTTGACACTACGATCTCGATATCCAGCCAATTGAAAAAAATCCATTGGCTATACGTCTAGATCGTAACTTATATTATTTGAGGTGTTTTGATTTTTCATTTCTAGTCTCTTTGCTCTCATATTATGTAAAATTGTATTATTTTTTTCTAGTGTATTTTATAGTACGTTGTTTCTACGTATTTAACTAGCTGTGTAAGGTTAGAGCTTTGGGGCATCTGAATGGTCGTTTCGAAAATAAATATGTTGTGAAACTGTTTAGAACACTGGAATTTCATAGGTTTACTTTTTTTTAAACAAAAATGTAGCTGAATTGAAAGTTTAATATTGTGGCAAATAAAATTAAAACCATGTTTCTGAAACTAACTTATTGCGTCCTGGTATACCGCTTTTTAACAATTAAGAAGTGAATGTCAAGGAAAATTATTGTTTTCAGTTGTGTACCTATAGTTGAATTTTCCAGAACTTGATTGATGGACTTGTAAATTTTCAAAAAAAAAATACCGAACTAAAGTTTTATGTTTGTTTTATCTCATAATATATAATATTTTGCAAACCATTGTTAAGAAGTTTGACCTTAAAAATGTTCTCATTTATTTATTTTTGCATAATTTTGAAAATAGGGGATCAATAGTTGTATAAACATGGTTTAGATTCTGTGCTTCTTTATCAGATTTTGTCAGTTCTGATTCACGAAAGTAATATCAAAACTGCCTTCAGATTTTGCTGAAGTGATTTTTTGGCAGTAGCTGTTCTAAATGGTACTCAATTAGTCGACAATAAAAATTCCAAATCTCCATTTAATTTCGATGAGGACCATCCTCTGAGTTATGATTTATTTGGTGAAAACATCAAAATCGACAGAGAATTCAGGTGCTCCACACATACAGGGTGTGCTAGCGAAGCCAGTCGCCGCTCAAATCCGTGTTACTATCGGAGAGATATTTTTTGGCGGCGCAAAAATTGTGACTAGTGCAGCCATTCCGGCACACCCTGTAGAAGGAAAACGGCCCGACGGCGGCCGCAGACTCCCCGCGGTCATTGTTTTTTCATTGCGCATTGTGCATCGTTAAAAAAATTAAGAAATGTACGTTATGGAATTGTTATTGAGAAAAAAAAAAATTAAAATCGCTGTGCTACCAACATATATATGTTAGATGATTATTGTTAACTTTAAGAAGAATATACTTTTAAAGATCTCATACGAAGTTTGTTGTATAAAAAAAGAAAGGAAAGTGTTTATTTTAATTTTTTATAATATTTGTGACAGTTCCATATACAGACGCTGTTCATTGTGGTAATGTTATTGTTGCAGGCTCTGCCTGTTAGTTTGCTAAAGTGCTAATAAAAAGTATTTTACTTGAATCACAGATTGATTCATTCCACTTTTTCCAACAAAAAACAATCATGAATTTCCTAAACCGAATTTATATAAAAAAATCATATTTTCACTTCGAGGCAAAGAAGAGCACTTCTGATATAGAAGATTTATTGGTAACTACTAAATTGTATGTTTACATGCAGAAAATGTGTTTGCTAATCGGTAGAAAAGAAGTATACACTACAGCGAATACTATAGTATTTATTAAGAATCCACTGAAGTTTTAAAGAATAATTTTTATATTTAGAACCAAACCTAAACTGTCAAAGTTTCTTTTTTGATTTTCGACCCATGTACTAGTTTTCAAGTGTAGTTTCTTAGTCTAGTTTCTAATTTCTTTTTTTTTTCAAATTTTTTTAAGCATTTCTGGGTATTTCATTCTGGTAATTTTACCAAATCTCTACAAAAGTATTCCTTTATACCACTTATCTTTTCAATGTATATTCATCAGCAACAGTGTGACACTTTATATGGTCTTGAGCTTATTTAAATTTTTGAAATTTTGAAAGCGTGTGCTTAGTCGTCCAAATCCATACTGAATCGGTTCTTTCACTTCAACACGAAGTCAGTCAGTCAGTTATTTTTCGGCATTTAGTTGTTTCGTAAAGACGCCAATTTTAAAAAAATTGTGTGAATTTTCTATATTCTTATTTATTGCAAAAACATTCATTCATTCATTTCCTGAATGAAAAGGAGTTATCCTGAAGTAATATATGCGTACATTTATATGTACTTTGAATTAATTGACAATAAACAATTGGTACGATTGTTAATATTGTTAATTAACAGAAAAACTAATTATTATTTTTTATACGATTGTTAACTTAATTATTTAAAAAAAACCATACAGGAAAACTTTCCAAATATTTTTGATGTTTGAAACAAAATTACAACTACTGTAATTTATTTTTCTGCAAGGTTAATATGCTTTTTATAACTGTTCATTGTCTAGGTCTTGGAATTCCGAAAAAACTAGCAAACGTATAAATTACACGTTTGCGAGCAATTACAATTTATATTTAGAGTTAATTGTTCTTTTAAACGATGATTCATCTCCTACGGATGAAACTCACTCTAGTCACTAGGGTCCCGAAAGTTTGCTCTAACGCATGGTAAACTGCATTTAACTATCCAGCGCTCCCGCAACGGGACCGGCGTACACGCGTACATAATTTACAAGCCGTTTAAAATATACGGTTTATACTTCAATTATCATAGAGTTATACTGCCGACCCTGCACACATTTCCGGACCGTTCAGGTCACGAACCTCGAGGATGGTACGATAAAATAGTAGTTAATAGTATAATTTTCAATTTTTGAGCGTATAATGAAATGATGAATGGGTATACGAGGTGTAGTTATTATATAACCGAACTGCTGTCATAACACTTTTTATCAGTGACGGCTCGTGGGTGTGTTACATGGGTGGACATAGGGTGTGTCAGTACGATTACTCATTAGCTACCAATGGCGCCGCAGGCGAAAATTTTTCAAGGTCATGCGTTTTACTGACACTTTAGAATTTCAATGAAAAATTCTTTTATACAAAAATATACTTTCACAAGAACAATTTTTGGGATTTGGTAGCTTTTTGAAATAATATTTTGTCACGAATATTGAGGGCTTAAGTATATTAAAATAATGGGTGGCAACATGTGAAATTTTTTTTATATAGGTATCTTACCGTTATTTGTAGAGGAATTCAGCTCGCCTGTCCTTATTGTTCACAAAAATGTTAATCGCCTTTTCATTAAAGTCCCGGATTTGTTTCACAAAATTTAATACAATTAATTATTTGGTTTAAATTATGTCTGTTTTTATCCACATTTTCATTGTGACGTCTTATATTTTCACGATAAGCACTATCAAGCTGTTGCCTTATGTCTTCCTTTCCCAACACACTAAAATCTAAGATGTTATGTAAATGTTTTTCATTGTAGCTAGCATGTTTCTTAGATCGTTCATTTAAATGTTTTAAACCACTCACCCATTCTTGAGCATGCACTTTGGTTGCCACCCATCACTAAACAAATAAAACAAAACAGTTTGTTTCTTTTAGGACACCCACATAACCATTTAAATCTGTCGTAGACACTACTATTAAAATTTCGTGAATAATTTCGCGATTTTCCTACGTCTGTTTTGGAAATGATCAAATCGGGTATCGGCCTTCCTAACCGTTTAATTTCCATTCGGATCTCGTATGTAATATCTTTATTAGTCAATAAAAAGTCCACCGAATTCATTTTGAAACGTTTCACAATCAAAAACAGTAAAAACACACTTCTCAGCGAAGAAAATAAACAATTACTAAAAAAGGTCACTCAACAAGTGTGACTCGTTCAGCTGATTTTCGAACGATTTAACGACGTCTGTCTGCTGCAATCGTCTCCAAATTTTACCAGTCACCGAAAAAACCCGATTAAAAACGAGGGCTGGCAAACTGTGTGCCCTCGCCCACGCGCAAGTGCGACTACGGTGGCTCGATGCGAATTTAGACTACGGTGGCTCGGTGCTCGATCGATAGTCTGTTATATATATGTGATAAAAATCATAATTTGTGTATAAAAGGAATAATAATTAGAATATGAATAGTTTGTCGTATCCAATTAATTGATATTATTGTAACAGTAATTTATAATAAATTAACACAATAGAAATATTTTCTATTTAAATTTGGGCTGGGCACGTGGCCCTGTCCCTTTATCACCAACCGCACTGCTTTTTATTGGTTACCAATTACCGTAGCAACTTGTTCGTACTTTTTCCTTCAATGTACTCCTCTTGGAGATCTCTATACCGCTCCATACGACTTTTCCATTGTTGAAAGCAGTGCTGGAAGTCCGCTTCTGTCAGCTGGTTCAGAACCTCCGCCACTTTTGCTTTAACCGCTCTCACACTTTCGAATCTTGTCATCACAAGTAATCACCGTGTCCAACAAGTCAATGTTGTTTAGAATATCAGCGCAACTGTTCATTCCTTTTGCTCGGGAGTGAGGAGTTTTGGCACCATTTTTGCGCAAACGTTGCGCATGTTGCAACGATTCATGCAAATTCTGGCGAACACATTCTTTGTCGATTCCTGTTATTTCAGCAAGCCCTCGGATGCTTAGACGCCGATCTTCGCGGATTAATTTACCAATTTTTTCAATGTTTTCGCCCGTTTTTGACGTTAAGGGCAATCCGGGGCGCGGATCGTATTCGGTCGTTTCACGTCCCTCTATAAACCGTTTAAACCATTTAAGAACTTAAAAAAATTAACCCGTTGCTCTATCTGCACATTTAACATTTTTTCGACGTGTCACTGGTGCATAGACTAATTCAAACAACTGCTACAGACTGAGCGACTGGCTTGTCCAGCGAGCTGAGGGGCGGGGAAAGGATCACCAGACACAGTTGAACAGTTCTGTTCAAACTTGTCGCGACACTCTCGCAGCGCGCTGGTAGCACCATCAGTTCGGTTATTTAATAGCCACACCTCGTGTGTATTGTAGTTTGCGGTAATACCTCAATTTAAAATAATTAACTACAATAGTTAATATGTAATTTCCATATGAAGAAACAGAAGCACTAACTTGACTGTAATGAACTAATGAATTACGGAGGTATGTAAAGGTATATAAAAAAAAGTGAAATTGCTGACATCAAAGACAGGTGACAGGGACAGTCCGAAAAATTCGTAGTAAAAGTAATACCAGAGGTTCCGCGACCCAAAATAAAACGGTTTAGGCCAACTTGCATATAGCCTGCTTAAAGAGCTTTGTTTAGCCGGCCCCAAAATTCCTGAAATATTTTAGTTTTTCTTTCATTTAAACGCGGATCAATATATCATTTTGTTTGAATACGGCTTTTGGCCTTCAATTGATGTGTTTAGTGCTATACAGGGCGCTTTCGCAAATATAGCAACACCTGAATGCATGTCGAGCGTAATTGACTACTCATAATTTGTTACTGCGTGAATAACGGCTACCAATTTGTTTTTCAAAAAAAAACTATAGTAAACAAAAAAAAAAAATTTTTACTACTCAATTTTTGTTCAACTTCATGTGTTCAACTGTGAAATCGTATAGAAACTACCACTTTGTATACTTTTTAGTTCAAATTCCGTATATACGAATGTTGAGGAGTCCTAATTGATGCTATGGGTTCAGATTTTGAATTAAAAAAATATAATTAAATGGTCATATTGAATTTTGGGGGTATAAAAACCCCAAAACCCCTACGGGTTTTTCAAATAAGCTTTCTTAAAATAATCTGTACTCGTTTTTTGCTTTTTGTACCAGTATCTTTTCGACAGCCTCTTTCCTTAGACTTGACAATGTCAGTACCATTAGCAGTAGAAAAAAAAATTTAAAAATATTTTTTCCGTAATGTATAAAATTTCAATACGAAAAATATTTAAATTGTAAGTATTAAAAATTAAAAGAAAAAACATTAAGATATTTTTTTTGCGTTCGGGTTGCTCAACAATTCGTATTATTGAAGTTCAGATTAGCAAGAATGTACAGTACATTTAATTGCGCTAAGGTAAGTAACCAGCATTCAAGTTTTAAATGCCCTTTTAAAAGTATTTTCCCAGCTCTGCTCGAAACTATTAAAATTTCCAAAACTTTATGAAGAATTCGTATACCGTTAGTATTCGCTTACCCGTGCAAATCCATATCGAATCCGTTCTTTCATGTCAATACAGTATTTGGATACAATACCCTGTAAAACCACTCTCCCTTTCCAAAAAAAGGCTGGAAAATGAAAACGTTTTCAGAATCATCCTGTATGAGGAAATGCACACCTACATAAAATGAATTAGATTAGGCAATTGGTAGCGGTATAAACAGTAAAATGGTGAATAACCGTGGTAGGAGATAACCTCGTAAATCAATGGATAACCTGGAAAAACCACCTGCACACGATTCTAAGCGTTTTGTTTACTTATACATATATGCTGTAAAAACCAATTCGACCTAAGCCGTATATATAGCATCACTCCACAAACATGTTTCATTTGTTTTGTTCCGACTTGGTCTCAAGAAAGAACAGTTTGACCTTCAAGTCATCCAAGATGCATGTAAGTTTTGTAACAATTAATAATTGCTTTGAATATTTGAAAATATATATTATCATAAAATGAGAAGTAGACAGTCTATCCAACAAGAATTTTTTCATGTTTGTGGCAATATTACAACTGGTTATTTATTTTTCTACAAGGTTAATGATCTTCAGTATTTTCCTTATACCTAATTGTCTTTTTGTCTACCTTTTTGGAATTCTAAAAAACTTGCAACATATGTACATATATGTAAATGACTCGTTTCCAAGCAATTGCCAAGTTACTTTATATGTTAATAATTGTTCTCTGAAAAGATTGTTCAACTACTACGAATTGCGAAGCTACTTGCCAACTGGCACAGTTTATTTATTAAGTTTTTTTTTGCAATTTTTAAGTTGATAATGGAAGTAAGCGTATACTTATACGACTATATATTTTTAATAACTAGTGATAATGTGTTACTATAATATGTATGTATGTATATATAATAGCAAATCGTCTATAGTTAATAAGTTATAGTCTTCTAAATCGTCAAGTTAATAGTCTTTTTTATTAGAATAAAAAGTCTTTTTTTGAAATTTCGAGATCTGCTGATGTTATGAAAATTTGAATTTTTTTTCATACCACCATTTCGTTTCTGGGATTTAGAAATAGTTGCAACTTTAAGAAAAATAATGATTTTTCACACTATCAGAATAAAAAGTTTTTATATTCACATGCTAATAACTGCTAATTCAAATTTTGAAAAAAAACCAAAATTTTTTTTGTAATCCAATATTTTCTGAGCATGCATCAGATTTAAATAAAATCATTTTGTGTTGTTTTTTTTTGCTATCATTTTGAGGGTTGCTTAAATTCTCATAATTTTTGTATTACAGTATCGATTTTTTTTGCTTCCGATAGGATTATAGATTGCGAAATTCTGCGTCTATTAAGCCCAAGTTGATATGTCGATTATGTGAAAATATATCGCTAAATCTGCGATATTTTCAAAAAATCATGAATAACTTCGAAAATATTACACCCTTTCAAATTTTTAGACTAATATTAAAGGAAAATCTTTGTTTTTATCTGTTTGACTAACTGAGCCGTTCCAGAAGAAATCTTAGAAATGAAAAATTTCTAGTTGAACCAAAAAATATAAAACTTCAAAAAAGAAAGTCACACATAACTCTAAAAAATATATAATGGAACCCTTTTAAACTCGCTGTGTTTTATTAAAATCATGAACAATGATTTTTTACGAAAACTGTAGGTAAGGATGGTAGCGTTTTGAATTTTTTACTTAATTTAAAGATTTCAGTTTAACGTGAGTCCAACAAGTTTGAAATTGAGTCCAAGAACTTTGAAAACTATTTTCAGTTATTCACGATTTCTTGAAAACATCTTTTCACACAATCATCTTCAACTTCGGCTTTGAATTTTTGTTTTGAATTTTTATGATATTCTTGGTTCAACTTTAGGATTTTTTCATGTCTAGGAAAAAAATCTAAAATGGCTCAGTTAGTTAGATACCTACTCTAAAGATTTCTCTTCAACATGAGTCCAACTACTTTAAAAATGAGTCCAAGAACATTGAAAACTATTTTCAGTTATTCACGGTTTCTTGAAAACGTCTTTTCACATAATCGGCGTGATCTTCAACGTGGGCTTAGACTCAGAATTTCACAATCTATGTCCTATCCGAAACAAAAAAATCAATACTATACAGTACAAAAATTATCAGAATTTAAGCAACATTCAAAGGGTGTAGGAATACTTTCGTTGCTGACTGTAAGCGAACCACATACTCGAAGATTAAAAAAATTAAAAGGCCCATCAAATATTTTCATCTTTTGAGTTTTTGGAAAACATCCAGATTAAATTAAATGGAATCCTGCCAAAAAAACGAACAGAAACGGACAGAGCCTCTGCGTACACGCTCTGAATGTTTTTGTACTTTTTTTGGCGCAATTTCAGACAGAAACGGATAGGTGATTATTCATGCGACGGACAGACTTATCCGTTTCTGGTTTCTGTAAGTCTCTGAACGTCAGCAAAAGGTAACGGCAAGCGATGAAATCAGGGAACAGTTATGGTGGCACTTCACTTGGCGTAGCGTATTTGTGGAGTATCACTGTATTTGTCCAAATATTTGATGTATTCGCAAATATTCCAAACATGCCATCCACACATATATCAAAATCTCAAATATGCCAAATATGTTTCAATATTTAGAACCAGTGAATACAGTGACGAACGTGTTGACAGTGACAGCAGCCTATTACCTGAAAGCTTCTTATTACCAATACATGTTAAATCTACATAAATACAAAGTTACTAAAAGACCATGAAGAACACGGCGCTGGTGGAACCAAGGCGGACGGTTACCGCAAATATTCGCCTTATTTGACTTCTTTTTGATGTGTGATTGAAAACCGACAAGTGGACGGAAACGCGTATTTGCTGTTAGCGCTATTCGCGTTATTTGTACAAATAAAGCAAATATAGCGAATGGCTTCTCTACACATCGCCGTTTTTTGGGCAAATACAACAAATATACGAATACGCTACGCCAAGTGAAGTGCCGCCATTAGAATACGGTCAAATACCTGGAGTACGTACAGAAACTGGCAGTTGTGAACGTACTAGGGCTAGAAGCAAATGGTACCTGCCAGGGTCGAACTTGAGCATGCATGCTGCTGTGAATAAATAGTGACTTACTAAGTAATATTGTTTTCTCTTACTTTTCCCGCATCTGTTGTCACACTCTTACACCTCGTCGTCCTCATATAGGAATTCACTTCTTGGGATTCCATTTCTTTTATTTTTCTCGGTGTTTTAGCGACTTTACGTGCTTTTCACATTGTCCTTTTCTGTAAATATGTTAGTAACACCTGCATATTTCACAGTACACAGTGTTAGCTTTAACACTTCAAATATGGAAAACCCTGCACATTTTTTTAATTGATAAGCAAATGGGGCTGGCGTTTTAACCATCGTTATAATATCAATTAAGATAACAATCAGTAATGCACAAATGACCTTCAAATGACTAAATAAATACGGAACCTGTTTCGTGTCGCAGTCGTCCCGGCCCCCCGCCCCGCTGGCCGAGCCACGGCCACCTGGAATACGGGATACCGATACGCGGCCGCCTGGAAGACGGTCGGTATCCGAGACTTTTGTTCTAGCCCTAGAACGTACAGAGACGCACAGTGTGGTCTGTCCGTTTTTACACGTTTCTGTTCGTTTTTTTAGCAGGGCATACCGACATCCCCTATTTCATAAGCAGAAAACTTTATAGGTAGATACCTATATGTATTGTACTTTTTTTATTTTGTTTCGTTTATAAGTTTTCGACACTTCAAAAACAACATATCAAAATTAAAAATTTCTTCTATTCAAATACATGTAGTTCCTAAAGCACAAACAATTATCAGGTGCTTCCTTAAAATTTTGAGAAATTCTCAAAAAAAAAATTCATGTTCCATTGAACAGGAATCGAAAATACCTATATAAAATAATGAGAAAACAACAAAGATAGTTATCATTGTTGTCAATATCAGTTGGATGGTCAACATGAAATCAATTGGAAAATTCACTTAAACAAATATTTCGTTTAAATTCCAAATATGATAAATCAATCGGTTGAAAATACCCGAATTAATTTAGATATATATTCATAGATAAAAAAAAAGATAACTCTTTTTTATCGGTTTTTGTACTCAACTCTTGTTGACTCTCAACTATTGTTTACCACAAATACAAAAAATACCCCAAATCAAAGAAAGCTCAAACACAACATATAATAAACAGTACACTTTGGATATTTGTACAAATTGTAATACAAGAGAATTAAAAAACCGAGACAGATGGAGATAATAACAAAAGATTTTATAACAATGAAAACAATAATATTTTTCACTGCCCTGGAAATCATAAAAGTTTTAAAATTTGTATTGACATGAGGAATAGATAATAGATGAAAAATAACGAGACCTTTGTTTTTTGTTTGTATATTTCATGTACGCTTAAAATGTAATAGAATTAAAAAAGAATGTATGTAAGGTCATTATGAGTAAATTCTAAATATTGCCCCAAACAGTTGATAAGGTTTGACAACGCCTTGTTTGACAAGTTTTGTTTGACAAAATGTAGACATCCAAAAAAAACCGTCATCAAAGTTGGCCATGAACGAGAGAGATAGAAATAGCGGTCATGTCGAAGATTTTCGGTTATGTCAAACTATTGACAAGTGACTGTCACAATTGTAAAATAAATAATAAATAATGGCTGACATATATTGCAACAGCTTTGGCAATTAAATAAGGTTATATATGTATATAAATAAGGTTATACATTTAAGATATATGAATAGAAATATATACGTCTTTTTTTACTAGGCACACTGATGACTTTTTTTGGATGGCTCGATATTTTGTTAAAAGGCAGTGTTTCATAAATTTAATTTGAAGAACAGGCCACCCCACTGGAGATAATTTTGTATTTTAACAATTTTTCTAGCTATTCCTCCATACATTTTACGATTGATACGTAGGTAAACATACAGACAAGTAATTTTCCCGATTTCAAGTATGCTTTACTACTTCGAGAAAATCGACTAAATCGATATTAGTTCAACTTTTCAGCCTGTATTTCATAACCTCATTTGACCCATGAAGTTAATATTTTTGTGCACGAATCCGGGGTCAAAAATGGGTGTTTCCATTTTAAATTTTCAAGTTGATCGCCAAGTTGAATATCGTAATTAAATTCGTCTCTCGAAACCCAACAACTTTTATACAGGTCATTTTTCCGATAATCATGCCCCTCCGTCGGATCGGATTTGCATTAGAATACAGATCCGTGGGATCTAGCATAGTCTATCTACCGATTGCTACTAGTTTTCCCTTATTGGCATCACAATCGACACAATGACATCACATTGCAATGTCTGTGTCGGTTAGTTTAATTTTTTTATTTCGATGACTTGAACTATACGTCAGCGAATTCATACCGCTACTGCTGATTTTAAAATAAAGTATATCTGCAGAAAATTAAACCGTTTCTCATGGTTTGGTCTTTTAATATTCATAGATGACTCTAGGACTACTACTATCAATTTTGTCCATGTGTGGACTATACAGCTGTGCCGTCATACCAAAAATAGATGAGACAACAACTCCTGCTCAAGTAGCTAAATATATCGTCCATAATTCAGGTAAAATTCCAAATGTTTCTTATAGGCATACATATTTAATTAATCTCTTAATTTAATGTTTCTTATATACATATTTAGTTTTAAATGACTTTCAAAAATCTCTGGATTGTCTCAAAATGATTTGTTTATATTTAACACAAAATATTTGAATTTAAGTTGGTAATGGTCAAGAAACTTAAAATCTTATGGTGGGTTCATGCAGAAATTTTTAGTAATAAGAATAAGAATAGTAATAAGAATAAAAGTTAAACCTTCGTTTTATAATGACCCAGTTCATGCAGTAAATATAATTTTTTAGTAATAATTTTAAAAATAAGGATTTACTGCATGAACTGGGTCATTATAAAACGAAGGTTTAACTTTTATTCTTATTACTATTCTTATTCTTATTATTAAAAATATCTGCATGAACCCACCTTTAGAGTGGAATGCATAGTCTTCACTTAAATAAATAACACTCAAGTGCCTGTTTCTTGAGCGTTTCTTGTTTTTAAGTGCTGACTATGAATTCGGCTCTAAACTCTTCTAACTCCGGCTTCTAACTCGAAAGGTATATCAGATACCTTTCAAATTATTTTCCGCACGGTAATTACGTCGTAGGTCATCTTAATGATTCAATTTTGATTTTTGTAGATTGGGTGTCAGTGGCCTCGATATCCGTCCAAAGAGTGATCAAGGGTTACCCTTACGTTAGTTTGGAGTCCGTCAGTGATGGACCAGATTCCCAAACCCACTGGTATTCCATATATGTATATGACTCCATGGGAAGTAACTGCAAAGGATCTAGCGGTAAAGAACTATCTAGGATTTATGTCTGCATTAGGCTTTCGTTTTATTTCACTTTTGTTCAAAACAAATCTTAGTTTTTGAAAATGAACATTAGGAATATTTGATTTAAAAACAACACACATACATACATATATACACATACATACATATAATTGAACTCTTTTACATCATTAGTACTGATGAGTTTTAAAAAATAATCCAGTTCAAAGTCCAGACATTTAGACTAAGTGGTATCTATTTTGCACTGGAGTTTTTCCATATGATCCCTAGTTTTTATTGAAATGCCTCTGGAATATTATGAACAATTATAATATCGATATACGCCAGTTGAAAAAGTTGTGATCTTTTTTATTAAACCAGATATAAAAAAAATATCTCCCGTTTTCCCTCTGTTGTCTTCTAGATAACTTTTCGTTGTAGAAAAAGTTGGAAAAAGATAAAAAGATTTGTTATGAAATTTCAGTGATCGATTAGAAATTTAAAAATGCGCTATTATTGTTGCAAAATAGCAATAATTGGAAAACAAAATGAAAAAAGCTTATTTATAATATTTGTTTGCATATAAAAGAGCATTCAAGTTTTAGAACCTTTTTTTAAATTAAAATTCATTATACTGAACCTTCTGAAATCTGAAAAAAAAATCTCTTTTTCAGAAAAAAGATCAAAACGACCTTAGATGAAATTTGATGTTTTGTTTTATCATATCAAAACGTTTTCTGAGCCACGATTTCAAGGTCGTATGTATAATCTAAATGTTCGAAGAAAAGTCATCAAAAGTCTAGCTTTTGTTTTTAATTTTTTTTAATTGTTGCTATTTTTGTAACAATACAACGAAAAACTGTGTATAAAATATAATAACAAAATTGTTTCTTCTTCAACTTTTCACTACAATGAATGGTTCGCGAGTTACCCGTCGAAAAGGTGAAAATAGAGAAATATAGAGTTTTTTTTTACAATTTCCACAAGTTTTTCGACTGGCGCTTGTCATTACCATTCCTTATTTCATTCCAGAGGCATTTCAATAAAAATTGGGGATCATATGGAAAAATGGTCAAACTATCTCATTCTAAAACAGATTTGGCGCCATCTATTTATACATACGTACATTATTTTTATAGGAGGACAGCAGAGTGACCGTTATGGCAACTACGGCCCAATCCGACCAATGCAAGAAGCAAAATTTAGATCCCCAAGACCCTGGGTGCGCCAAAGTTTTTATCACGGGGACGTTTGTTAAGGTTCATACGACAGCATTATAATTTTTGACATTGCTATATAACAAATATTTCCATTTCAGGTGGACAATACTTCTTCTGAATATAACTTTGGAAAAGAGGCTCTTTTTGAAAAACACCCTTCAATGAGGTTTTGGCCCGAAGGTACTTTTTTTTTTCTTAACACAAACAGCACTGTGTATTCCAATAATATTCTGCAATTATCCTTAAAAGGAATTCATGCGCTGTTGGCAAAGTCAGATCGTCCATCTGTAAATTGATGTAATTCATTGGTTAGAGGGAGGGTTACAGATCAATAACATTACACTCTTCACAGTAGAGGGCGGGGTCGCCGTGAATAGTGTAATGCTATTGGCTAGTCCTTTCCTCTAACCAATGAATTACTACATATATGTACAGACGGAAGATCTGACTTTAGCAACAGTGCACATTCTGAAAAAAAATATATAAGGATATTTTCATATCTGCTTAGTAAACGCGATGCATACATTTAATTCAAAATACATTTTTATCATTCTAGACATTCTGTATATTTTAGAGAATATATAGAGAATATCTTAAAATGTTCTGAATATTCCATATTCATATATTCAATATCTGTGGAATAAATTTTGTGTTTATCTCAGTAGTTATTCATAACATGAATGTTACCAAAACAAATTATTTAACTAGGATAAGAGTATATCCTGTGATTGTTCAGTCGTACAGAGTATTCTAGTGTGATGCTGTCTGGAACCTTTCCATTAAAATTTTTAGAATCCCCTTTACACGCATTTTATGGTTGCAGACTAAAATTTTCAGAAATCTTTCTGAACAAAAAATAACCGTTAAAATCTCATGGACTGTGAACTGTGAATTTCCAATATCATATACAAATTTCTTCTTATCTTTCAGATCACGGTTTCTTCGTAGCGAAAGTGGACCCAATTTATATAGACGTTTTTTACAAGATAGAAGGAGGTCATAGAGAACACGTCTCAAAGGAGGACTACTTAGCCGCTGACATAACCACATTGATTAACGGCGCTAGCGAATCAAAAGAATGTCGTTACTTTATAAAACTGTAACTTCTGCATTGACTGTTTCCCATTAAAAGTAGTGTAATGTCTCAAAATATCCAACAAGAGATGCAAACGAAGTCATGGATACAACCTCTGGCATTTTATAGAATTACAGGATTTGATATGCAACCGTACCTACGTTACTTGTTGTGTAATATAATACATATGTATGTCTGGTTGGATTTACACCAGTTGTACTTTATCAGCTCCATACTTTAATATTTTGTAAATGTTTTTTTTTTTTATACCTTTCTATGTATGTATATTATAGTTAGTGACTGCTTTTTTATAAGTTTAAAACATTATTTTATATATGTTTTTGAATAAAAATATTTAGACATTACAATGAATTTTTCTGATTATTTTAATTCCAGTATACCTCATTGGGTTTCACGTGGTCCTCGTAAATCCTTTAATAAAATTAAATAAACGGTATATGCCATTCAAAAAAAATATCAATGTTGTCGAGAAAAAAGAACGTAGATCGTCACATATTTAGAAAATAGTTGAGAACCGTACAGAACTTTACAGAGTTTGCGCAAAGCAATTTTACTGTTCCAACAAGTTCATTTAGAACATCCGAATTTACCGTGCAGTGTTTCAAGAACCAGTGAATGGCGTTCCAAACTGGTTCTGAATCGTTCTTAAAGTTCCGGGATTTTACATCAATTTCTAATTCTGAATCAGTTTAAAGTGGTATATAACCTCACTTATTGGTTTCTGTTATACATTACATTCAGGCCTATGATGTATCATTTGACGTTATTTATAACAGTGGTATTATAATTCTTGTCCAATCAGGATTACCCTTTTTAAATAATCCCAGTTTCCGATTGGCTGGAGTTATAAATAACGGCAAATGATACATCATACGCCTGATTATATTGGTAATGACAGATTTACTTATCTTTAAAGCCTTTCTTTTGTCCAATTTAAATATGTTATAGAATAAAAGGTCCAATGTTTTCTAACAGTGGTTTTATTTTGTGATTTTATAGGTTAAGATAATCAAACTAGAATAGAACTTGGATAGAATAAACTCTCCTATTCATATGTTTTGTGGAATAAACCTTATTTTCTTGCATTCTTATATACAGTCTGTCCCAAATTGGTTATACCAGTGGCGGCTGGTGATAAAGGGCACAGGGGCACGTGCCCTGCCCATTTTTTTACAAAAATATCAATTATTAAAAATTACTGTTACAATAATATCAATTAATTGTATACGACTCGTATCCAATTTCTTAATGGATCAAGCTCAAAATCTATCAGCTCCAGGGCCGGATGCACGGCGGGACAACCGGGGCCCCCACACATTGAGGGCCTCCACAAACCTTGGATTCAAAAATTTAATAACGATAAAAAATTTTAATTTTTTAAGAAAGTAATGAGTAATGAAATATATCCAAACAAGGGATATTTTCATCGTATGTCAAATCTATTCAGTGGTGGAACTACAAAATTTAGACTTGCAAAATTCAATAAACGCAAAATACAAAGTTTATTTATTGGATACGGGGTAAAATGTACACCGGTTAAGGGGCAAAATGATAACTAAGTACGAGATGAAATGCAAGCTTTCAAAGGGCAGAATGCAAAAGGTTCCAAGCGCAAATTATTTTATTTTCGAAAGGGCAAAATGCAAAGAGAATCCAAGCGGTGATTATTTTATTTCCAAAGGGCAAAATGCAAGAATGTCCAAGCGAAAATAATTTTATTTCATACGGCAAAATGCGAGAAGGTCCAAGCGAAAATTATTTTATTTAAAAGTGGCAAAATGCAAGAGAGCAAGCGGTAATTTTTTTTATTTCCAACGGGGAAAATGTGAGAATGTCCAAACGAAAATTATTTTATTTCCCCTGCATCCGGCCCTGATCAGCTCCATATCTCATCTATGTAAAAGCGGTCTCGAGTTATTGTGTAATCAAAAAAGACTAACAGACAGACAGACCGACACAGTGCCTTCTCGCCCAACTTAAATTCTTGACGTTACTAAAAGAGTAAAAAAATTAACCAATTCCTACTTTTATACTTCCTATATATGTATGTACCTATTATTTATGTACAGACTTTGACAGAATATTTAAACTACACACAAGTATATATGTATATAAAAGTAATTTATTTTTAAATGCCCATATTCAAAAAACGATAATGAATATTTCATACTGTATTCTTTGCTGACCTGACCTTTGCTTATCTATTGTGAAAGTTTTAAATAGAGCTTACCAAACAGGCATTTTGTGATTAATTACAATATTGTGGTAGCGCTGGTCAGTGTAAGAGCAACGACGTCGAAGCTGGGCCCTTTAACAATGAACGTGAGTAGGTATTATTAACTATACCACTTTTATCGTTTGTTTTCTTAAACAGAACCATTATAATAAATTATTTTTATCAGTCAATCATGAAAACCACCAAATTTGAGATTATAAATAGCTGTATGGTCACTATCTCATCGAGTGGCTGAGTAAGACATGTAATTACTATCTCTAATTTCTCTAATTAATTTTCAAAGTTCTTGCTTCGAAAGGTTATGTTTCAATATATAATGGTGGGTTCATGCAGAAATTTTTAGTAATAAGAATAAGAATAGTAATAAGCATAAAAGTTAAACCTTCGTTTTATAATGACCCAGTTCATGCAGCAAATCCTTATTTTTAAAATTATTACTAAAAATTATGTTTACTGCATGAACTGGGTCATTATAAAACGAAGGTTTAACTTTTATGCTTATTACTATTCTTATTCTTATTACTAAAAAATTTCTGCATGAACCCACTTATAATTAGTTGCAAAAAATTATCGAATACACATTGCAGATTATTTGTAATTTTGAGTTTGTATATACCGAAGGTTTTTTTGTCTTATTCCTTATAGATATTTGATATTCGGTTTCGTTTTGAATAGTTATTTTTGCGCCGAATAAACAGGTTTATTGGGAAATTTTTTAATTCGACCATCATTGGTTAGATAAAAATGCGTAAAAGAACAAAGGGTTATGATTGGAGCTTTGCGAACATACCACAGAGTTGTTATATTTGTGAGATGTACAGAACGCCAAGTTACATACATTTTGATCGAACTGGATGTCCGATCTCTTCTGAGTTTGCGCGTTGTTAACTGCAAATATTTTTTTTATCTTAGGCACACGTAGGACTAATAATAATCGGCCTGTTCCTATGTGGACTATGTGGCTGTAACGTAATTGTGCCGAAATCGCCACCACAACCATGGAAAACCGCTTTGATGGCTCGGTACATCATGCACTATTCAGGTAAAAAATATTTTACAGTTATTTATTAAGCTGCATACGGAATTAGTCCTGTTGCACAATTGAGCTAACCACAACCATAACCATAAGCGTAACTGTAATTTTTATGTTTTGTCCACAACAAATCTGCGTAAAATCGTGTATATTTTAAAACTCCCGCATAGAGGATTCAGTTTAGCCAATTTCACTAAATTAAACATTTTGTGTGAAAAATCAGAAACGACACTGGAATTAGAAGAAATGATGGATATCGAATTGTTAACTAATATTGTAGTAATTTAGTATTAATTAGTGTTGGTTACTACTGTATTTAGGGTAACCCTTAATCCATATTTCACGAGAGTACAGACACAAGGTTGGTATAACTGGCAAAACGTAATTTTAAGCGTAAAGATAAAATAATTTCATCTTTATGTTTACGGTTATTGTCGATTGAAGGTCATTCTTAATGCTAATGTTAACTAAATTAGTTGTAGACAAGAACATTATTTTGATATACTCCATCTTTGTGGTTGTGGTTAATTTTACGTTTATGTTAATTGTGCAGGGGGCCTTAGGCCCGTTGCACAATTAACATAAAATGACCTTCAATCGTCAATAACCGTAAACATAAAAGATGAAATTATTTTATCTTTACGTTTAAAATACGTTTTGCCAGTTACACCAACCTTGTGTCCGCACTCACGTGAAATGTGGGTTAAGGGTTACCCTAAATACAATAGTAACTAAAGGTGGGTTCATGCAGATATTTTTAATAATAAGAATAAGAATAGTAATAAGAATAAAGTTAAACCTTCGTTTTATAATGACCCAGTTCATGCAGTAAATCCTTATTTTTAAAATTATTACTAAAAATTATATTTACTGCATGAACTGGGTCATTATAAAACGAAGGTTTAACTTTTATTCTTATTACTATTCTTATTACTAAAAATTTCTGCATGAACCCACCATAACACTAATGAATACTAAATTACTACAATATTAGTTAACAATTCTGTGTCCATCATTTCTTCTAATTCCAGTGTCGTTTCTAATTCTTCACACAAAATCTTTAATTTAGTGACAATGGCTAAACTCCTCTATGCGGGAGTTTTAAAATCACGATTTTTACGCAGATTTGTTGTGGACAAAACATAAAAATTACAGTTATGCTTATGGGCTAACCACAACCATAACCATAAGCATAACTGTAATTTTTATGTTTTGTCCACTAAATAAATCTGCGTAAAATCGTGTGTATTTTACGTACTAGGACTAGGACTAGGAATACGGTGTGTATTTTACGGAATAGGACTATAGGATTCAGTTTAGCCAATATCACGAAATTAAATATTTTGTGTGAAAAATCAGAAACGACACTGGAATTAGAAGAAATGATGGACATCGAATTGTTAACTAATATCGTAGTAATTTAGTATTAATTAATCTTAGTTACTGCTGTATTTAGGGTAACCCTTAACCCACATTTCACAAGAGTGCAGACACAAGGTTGGTATAACTGGCAAAACGTAATTGTAAACGTAAAGATAAAATAATTTCTTCTTTATGTTTACGGTTATTGACGATTGCAGGTCATTCTTAATGCTAATGATAATTGAATTAGTTATAGACAAGAGCATTATTTTCATATACGCCATCTTTGTGGTTATGGTTAATTTTACGTTTATGTTAATTGTGCAACGGGCCTAAGTCGTGCAACGAGAAGTGATTGGTTAAGACAAAAGACATATGGATTATTTTAACCAATCAAATGGCATACCGTCGTTCTCATTACCAAAGGGTGTACCTATCTGATTTTCAAATCCATTTAAATACTGCAGAGTAGAAATAAAGTTTCGCTAATAAATAATTACATTCAAATTAATTAATGTGCCACTGTAACTAGTGGTAGTGTACGTAGCAACTACTGTAAAACATTTATGTCCTAACATATACATACATACATAGTGAAATACATTTGTTTGTGGACTAAATCTAAAGTAAAAAAATTTCTCCCTTTGGTAAAATATTTAAAAATTGTTTGCATATTCCAGACTGGCTGTCCATGGCAACGATTTCCACGCAGACGTCCATTAAGGGTTATCCATTTGTCAGCTTGAAATCTGTTAGCGATGGCCCATCTACGAAATCTACTGGCACACCTTACCTCTACATGTCTCCATTAGATGTGTTGGCAGTAGATCTGGCGGTAATCTAATAAGTTACCTACCTTTGCTTTTGGAAAATGCACAAGCATAAAAGCCAAAACAATGCTCACAAGCACAAAAACCGACTCTGTATCATTTGCGTTATTTACAATAGGGCTGCTAACAGCTGTAGCCAATCAAATTTTGGTATTATTTAAAAAGGCAGTTTCTGATTGGACAAGAATTCGGATTGCATGCATACGGACGGCTGAGCTGCATTATATTTGACTGAACTGTCAGCTAAGGAATTTTCTTCGCGTGGTAGTAGTTGTATAGTGATGAGAACTTTGCATGATTACTTTTTGTTAATAATAATAACAACCTCCAACAAAAACAGTTTACGTCCAGAATTATTCAGGCGTATGATGTATCATTTGCCGTTATTTATAACACCGCTGTTAACAGCTTCAGCCAATCGGAAACTGGGATTATTAAAAAATGGCAATCCTGATTGGACAAGAATTATAACATCACTATTATAAATAACGTCAAATGATACATCATACGCCTGCTTGAGTAATATTTGTTGGCGTTACATTGTGTTCAACGATTAGCATCGTTGTATTCTATAATATAATCTTTTGGTTTTGGTGAATATTGACATTTATACAGGCGTATGATGTATAATTTGGCATTGTTTATAACACCGCTGTTAACAGCTGCAACCAATCGGAAACTGAAAGTATTTAAAAAAAGCAGATCCTGATTGGATAAGAATTATAACAGCGCTGTTATAAATAACGCCAAATCATAGGCCTGATCGATGAAGACAGTAATTAGGCAGAGAAATAAAAAAACTAACTCTTGGGTTATAAACTAATTTCGCAGAAGCTTTTCGTATCCTGGAAAATTACGAAAAATAACGAACATCCTATATTTTCAGTCGGACCAAAGGGTGAGCATAATGGCTACTTTGGCCCAATCAGATTATTGCCGAACAGAAAATTTTGATCCTCAGGATCCTAGATGTGCGAAGCTGCTTATAACTGGCGGGTATGTAAAGGTGAGTATCAAAGTCTGATCCGGTCCTGTGGTCAGAATAGTAAAGTCGGTATAGTACATCTTATGGTGGGTTCATGCAGAAATTTTTAGTAATAAGAATAAGAATAGTAATAAGCATAAAAGTTAAACCTTCGTTTTATAATGACCCAGTTCATGCAGTAAACATAATTTTTAGTAATAATTTTAAAAATAAGGATTTGCTGCATGAACTGGGTCATTATAAAACGAAGGTTTAACTTTTATGCTTATTACTATTCTTATTCTTATTACTAAAAATTTCTGCATGAACCCACCATTTAAACTGGTACTAGACATAAAAAAACCATCAAAACAAACCTACTATTGCCGCATCGTGACTGCGTGATGGGCAAGTGGAGTAACAATCATAATGGGTAAGCAACAAACATAATTCTTACTAACGGAATGCGATTTTCATAGATGTAATTTTCACAGGAATGCAATTATCACATTTATTACACTTATAAATGTTACATAGTGATAAATACTATAAAAAACACACAAAACTATATGTATTACAAGCGAAATAACCAGAATATCTTAACCACGGTTGTTTTTGCGTCTCGTATTTAGACAATGCGCTAGTTTACCCTACTCGCATGTAGTAAAGAACATTCAAGGAGCGCAGAAATAAGGAACACAAAAGGCGATCAGCTTGAATTACACTGTTGATCGTAACGTCCCGTCGTTGTGCCATAGTTTGGCACATTGTTTTTGTAGAGTTTGGCTGTGTAATTCGGACATCACTGAGATGTTCGGATTTCACGAGGACGCCGCGCTTTGTGGTGTTTTATGAGATTTTTTTATGTCTACTATAACTTTAAAGTCTACTATACACATATTGTTATTTTATAAACTAAATTTCCAATCAATCTACTATTTGGATTATGTTCATTCATCTATTCTATATCTTAGCATTATTTAAATTGTACTATAAATTGATGATTTTACTTGGAACACCAATTACATATTTTATTTTTAACGACGTAAAAGAGGGTAGATATAAAAAACGTAGATATGTATTTAAATATCTGCTGTTTTCACACATGTATTTCTGAGGATAAAGCATAAAACCATCAGAAAATATACAAAAACAACTAAAAAAAGAGATATATTTTTTCTTCTAACTTCTGATGTTCCTTCGTTTATTTATTTTGAATATCAACATCTTATTTAGTTACATTTGTTTATTTTTGTATCTTTAAAAATAAACAATCTACTTAGTGGTCGAAGTACAGGAGATAAACCCGGATTGTGGTTTTCCCTTTTTTAGGTAAACAAAAGCAGTTCGGAGTATCAGTTTGGACTAACCGCTCTCCTCGATAGACATCCTTCTATGAAAAGTTGGCCCACAGGTAAGCCTTAGCTTACTCATAATTGCAGATTTGTCACAGTCTTGCTATCGAGTCAAAATAAAAAAAATGTTTCTCGTTCTAGATCACGACTTTTATGTGGCGAAAGTAGTCCCCACCAATATCGAAGTTTTGGACTACTTTGGGGTATAAAAAGAGGTGACTGTTAAAGACTACTTTGATACAAATATCACCAACATCATCAATGCAGACGTCAAGTTTAATACTGTGTCAGTACTTCAGATCGATTCTTAGAAATATGTTTCTAGAACAAGAAAATAAATAGAGTAGAAATAAAATATATTTTGTTTTATTATAGGTGATTTATATACAGTGTGGAACAGCCAAATGGAATAAATTTAGTAGCTCCATTATTATGCATTTTTTTATAAAGTTCTGAGACACGTCAATTTCTAATTCTAAAATGACATCTTGCGACGTAAAAATGTCATCCTTAAATTCAACCCCCTTCAGGTGACAGCTACAACCCCTCAATTTTCAAATTTGAAGTAGGGGCTGTGATACTGTGTAGGGGCGTGAGATCAGGTGATCGTGCAGGCCATTCTACAGAACCACGTCTCCCTATCCAGCGATTTGGAAATATTGTGTGGAGATATTGCCGGACATTGACTTCGTAATGTGCTGGTGCACTATCCTGCTGGAACCATATTGCATTACCTGGAAGTTGTGGATTTCCCTCAGCTGGATACAAGTTTGCCATCGTCGGTACAACATCATTTTGGAGCAGCGCTAAATAAGTTTCTCCATTCAAATTGCCATCAAAGAAGAAGGGACCAATGATATTTTCCCAATTATTTGTGCCCAAATTTTAACTTTCTCAGGGTTTTGCGTGTGTAGTTCCCTCATCAGCAAAAAATTGTATGTATTTATTAGTAAGTTTGACAAATAGTGTTACTTATAAAAGTTTTATTTTAATGTAATGAATTTCCTACGCTGGAGAAATTTATCTTTTTTCTTGTTAATTTCTGCAATAAAATTTAAAACCATAACAGTTTTGAATAGAGAATGAAAATACCTTTCAATTTAAGTATCACAAGCCCCTACTTCCAATTTGAAAATTTAGAGGTTGTAGCTGTCTCCTGAAGGAGGTTGGATTTAGGGATGACATTTTTACGTCGCAAGATGTCATTTTAGAATTAGGAATTGACGTGTCTCAGGATTTTCTAAAAAAATGCATAATAATGGAGCTACTGAATTTATTCCATTTGGCTGTTCCACACTGTATAATTTATTTATAGTTAAATAGGGATAGTTTCATCAATACTGTTATTGATGAATGATATATTTATAATTTCAAATAATTTGAAACTAAAAAATTGAAGAAAATGCAACTTTTTGATTTATAGTTCATTTCAAAATCAAATTTAAAATACAATGACTTACAGGTACATATGTGCGTAGTTCAGCGAAAAATGTAAAGCCAACCATATTGTACAGTCTATTATAAATAATAGCTGATGAAACCATGTCAAGCATTAAATTCGTACATAGGTACCTTACTCGTTAAATTTTGTTTCATTTGGCAAGGCAGAGTAAAACAAGAAATATGTACATATGTCTAGATTTGATTACTTTTGCTCATGTATTACACTACATAATTTACACCCTGTATATGTAATTATGAAAAGTTGTAATAAGGGAAAAATAATGAGGTTACTCATTTAGCAAAAATCCAACGAATCATATGAAGTTTGATAAAAAATTTATGCAGAAAAAATGGAGTACCCGCATTGTTAAACTAATATTACAAAAATCCAATTTAATGCCTGAAATTTGTGCCCCTTTTTATGCACAATATCTGGAAATTGAAAAAACAGTCTTGACGCAGTCAGCGTTTTCTTTCATGGGTACATGAAAGTTTCTTATCCAAAGTTATTTTCATATACAAACAAATTGCTACGTCAATTAAAAGGATAATCGTCAAAGTATGATATCTGGGATCCAAAATATTTACAAACCATTAAAAAAATGATAGCTGGGATTCAAAATATTTACCAACAATTAAAAAAAATGTATTAAGTAGTTCTGGTTATGATGAATAATATTTACAATAGACTTATCTGGTAAAAGGAAATCACGTAATTAGGTTATATACATAATAATGTATGTTGCAAATGATTCAATTTCTATTTTTCGGTTAAGTTATTGTGAAAATAAAGTCACCTATGTATACCTACCTCAAAAATTTTAAATACCACTTAACTCTGTTTAAACAGAGCATGTTATTGATATGTATTACTATATTTGACTGATTTTTTATGTACAGTGTGCTTACACTATACATTAACTTTATTAAAAACATAAAATGAAACTATATTATGGCGACCAACAGCAACATGTTCACCTAAGGCAATACTTAACTCACCATCTTTCTTTTTTATTTAATTTTACTTTTTTGCTTTAAACATTATGACTCATTTTGTATTAATTACATGGTTCCAAATGTTGAGAAGCAATTGTTATAAAACAAAATATTAAAGTCCTCTTTTGAATATACAGTGTCACAAAATTATTCGTACCCTACCGTAAAAAATCATAATGATACAAAATAGGAAGAACTAAGATTTTTTAGGGGTAAATGTGTTAATAAGCAATTAAACATACAAGTTTGAATGTCACTGAATAAAGATTACAAAAATAAAAATTATTTTACTGAAAGAAGTATAACAATTGGGTCACAATATGATTTGTACCCTACATATCTATTAATGAACTGCTCATCCAATTTAGTGTAACACTTTTTAGATTTACGCCATTTGTATTCTATTCGAGTTAGATACTTGCGGTTTTTAATTTTCGATAGTCTTTTAATGCCCGAAGTCGCTACGCTGTGACTTTAACGGTTGGGCAGTCGGTGTGGGTGTAGCCTGGAGGGGTGCTTGAGTTGTCAATGGGTGAAAGTGAGTTGTGGCACCTCACAGCAATTTATTAGATCAATGGATTCGCCCAACAGAGGTCAAACCACGCAAAACTCAAATGCAAAGGGGTGACTTAAGGGGGCTGCAAATGGGTTGAGGGATGAGACAGCGACCAAATACTCAGAACTTATTGAGGAGGTCTTAATGTGTGTCTTGGGTGGAGTTTTTACCCGACAGCGTCCTTTTTACTCGATCGTGTAGGTCTCTAAAATTGCCGTCAAAATCTTGCGAATTTAAATTTCGACGTGGGGTTGCTTTTTGGGGTGTGGACGGCGAACCGTTTAAGTCACAACGTAGCGCCTTCGGGGCATTAAGGGGTTGGGCCACCTTGGGGACCGGAAAACAATGCCTCAATTAGTGATTTTTTTAAGGAAAAAGTATACAACGTAAGAAAAATCCATTTATAGGGTTTTAATAGGCATACATTAGAGTAGTGAAAAAGTTTTCCAAGTTGTTTAAGGGGATGATAGCACACGAGGCAAAGTCTCGTGTTGGTGAAACCAGTAAAGTTTGGACTGCGACGGAACGATAGCAAAAAATACGGTGCGAGCTGGCCGGTACAATCGGGAGAGAAAGTATTCGTAAACACCGCGACTAGATAATATACCTAAATAGTTTCGTTTAGCTGCCCATTTTTTCGCGATGGTTCGCTCTATTTGAAAGCGGCCTTTTATATTTGAATGGGAAATTCTTGGGAAAGAGTTCTTCTAATTGAACAATACAAACTATACACTGAAATTATTTAGCTTTATGTTGTACAGTGATTTGTTGTACAAATTTTGGTTTTAAGGATTATTAGACTCTTTTTAAAGAATTAGAGACATACGATTCTTTTTTGAGTAAATTTGAACAGTAGACACGATTTATTAATTTCCATGTAAAAATACAAAAGTGGTTCGTTACTATACAAATTCACAAGACTTCAACTTTCTTATTGGTACACTTACCCTATGTATAATCATTAATCATACAACTTATGTCTTATCGAAATTATATATGCTAACATACTCAAATGGGACGTTATTATTGGTTCTATTAATGGTAATTCTAAAAATCAATTAATCAAATACATAAAATAAAGGTTTCCCATAATGCTTCATACCTTATGGTAACTGCTATCTTATGGACCGGTTACTGCTTACCGTGTTTTTCGTCGTTAACTTCTTTTTTCATAATCTCATCTCATATTTGTTCTGATACACAATTTGCATCGTGTTTTATAAAAAAAATTGAATTGGAAAGCTACAAGAAAAAGCACAAATTTTGTTACAATTTGTTCTTTATTATTTCTGATATAAAATCAGTTAAAAAAAAGATATTAAGTTTGGCTTGATTTTATTCTCCCAGAAATTGTCGTCTTTAAGGATTCTCTCAATGTGTAAAGGGCCTGTAGGTGACCACACGATAAAATAACAAGATTCCTTTTGACATATGTATGTATATTAGGCCAGGCCCGTTGTCAAAAATACCTCGTTTTCTTGCCAAAATTAGTAACAGCACGAAAATATACATAAAAAATCGGAAAATTCCGCAAAATTGAATAAACTGTATATTCAAATTTTCGTCCAAAGTTGGCCAAAACCTCTTTTTTTTGCGTTTAAAAAAAAATGCGTCCTACAAAAAAAATCAAATAAAAGTTGTAGGACTTAGTAAAACAAACAATATAAGCTTAATCCGACTAATAAATAAATAAATAAATAAATAAATTTTTTATTGCAAAAACCAGCTAAAAATCGCAATTTTTTTCAATTGCTTATATCTTTCAAAAAAGTTATAATATTTTTGCATGAAACTGGGGGAATGTATAGTCCTCGATAAGTAGAATACGCTGATATTTTGAACATTGCAAAATTCCTGATAATTTTTGCAAAAAACCGCAATTTTCGCAAAAAATGCTTTTTTTTAAACCAATAATTCATACACAAATGTACTTAGAGAGTCCAGTTAGTTAAAACTTTCTTCAAGACGTACTTTCGTGTACAAATAAAAGTACGAATCGTAATATGATTGTGAATATGCTAAAATAACCGCGCAAAAGTCGAATTTTTTTTTACCGAAAAAAAATTAATTTCTTCAAAAAGTTTAAATTATATCGAAATGGCGTTATTGCCATTCGATAGCTGCTATTTTTCTACATTAAAAAAAAACTACCCTACGACCTTCTGGAGCCAAGATACTTTTTTTCGAAAAATCATTTCTTAATATTAAGGGCTGAAATTTGCACAGATCGTAGTTAGATACTTGTACTTTCATATAAATATTATTTTATAATATAATGTCATTTATAAGGAATGTCATTTCATTTCCTGATCTGTAGACTACATGACATTGGCCCCTATACAAATGCTGCCTCCGCCTCAAAGTTCGTTCATACACGTGGTGGTCGGAGAGACATCGACTCGCTAACTTGCGGTTAACTAACGGCGTCTCTCTCCCGACCACCACGTGCAAGAACGAACATCGACGGAGGCAGCATTTTTAATAATTCAATCTTTTTTGAAAAACTTAAATTTTTCGGTAAAAAAATGGCGACTTTTGTGCGGTTATTTTAGCATATTAACAGTCATATTACGATTCGCGCTTTATTTGTACACGAAAGTACAAGTCATGAAGAAACTTTTAAGCCCTAACTGAACTCTAAGTGCATTTGTGTATGAATTATTAGAGTGTAAAAAAAACAACATTTTTTTTGCGAAAAAATGCGATTTTTGCAAAAAATCTGAAATTCTGTAATGTTCAAAATATCAGCTTATTCTACTTATCGAGGACTATACATTCCGTAGTTTCATGAAAAATATTATTTATTTTTCAAAGATATAAGCAACTGAAAAAAATCGCGATTTTTAGCTGTTTTTTTTTTGCAATAAAAACTTTATTCGGATTAGGCTTTAATTGTTTGTTTTAATAAGTTCTACAACTTTTATTTGGAACTTTTTTTTGTAGGGCGCATATTTTTTTTTTAAACTAAAAAAGTTTTTTTTGGCCAACTTTTTATTGTTTATACTAAACAGCTGTTGCCAAAGCTGAATACATGCTAAGGGTTCACAACGCCATCAAGCAGAACCATTGATATAATTAAAAACAAACACCTTTTTTATCGGCAGATTAGGTAAAAAAAATAATGCAACTTCACACTCAATGCCGGTATCGCCCCGACCGGCACGGTTTCGGTCGCTCGGACGCATGACTTAAAGCGGTTAGAAAGCACTTTCATTATCGAACTTAT
>JAPWTK010001076.1:0-91559 GCA_029963805.1 Aromia moschata | reverse complement strand
ATATATATATTATATTATATCGACTATCAATCATTATGTTATTTGCATCAGACAACTAGCAACAGATAGTTTGGCATCCAAGAGCGTTTATTATTTTCATTTGACCTTTATGAATTTGATTTTGTCTCCTTTACAAATAAAACTTACTTACCCTGCGTAACACACTGTGAGGGAAAAACTAAATTAATCACAATGAAACGGAAAATCTGTAATACAGATTAGTCCCTATCGTTTATCCCGTGCACATAATGGCTGTAAGTTCAAGACGGCTTTATAGGCTTATCATTAATTACCAAAACCCTAAGTAGTCTGACTAACAGTAAACTCGGTTCTAACAAAATGTGCTACTTTTTCGAACCTAAGCTATAGTTGAAACTTGAGGTTTATTACTTATTAGTATTTTTTTTCTGCGGATAGAAGCTTGAGTTTAAGAGTTTCGATAGCGAAAAAACTTTGTTTTTTTGTGTCATATCTAATAAATAATAACCTAATCTTTGAGGTTTCTTCTATTATACTAAGGATATCTGTAACAAACTGATACTTTTTATAGGCAACAAAAATAAGTTTTCATCTGAGGGTCTGTAGATCTGAGCACCACTGAAAACCACGTATCTTGAAGATTAGTGAACAAGTGATATTAAGTTCAAATAACTCATAACCCAACAACCTCATAACTACAAAATCGCATAATCCCGCAACCTGGTGCCAATAAATATATCCACGAGAGTATGAGAAAACACATTTTAAATATCAGACGTTTAGAACTATACAGATCAGTGTCGGATGGCTCATGAAACACCATAAATAGGCCACCGTATACCACCAAAACACCATGACCCCATAACCTGCGCGAGTATGAAAGTAACCAAACAATTTTGACTACCAAAACTGTTTATCTTTGGATTAGCAGACTCCATGTCGCCCTAATATCCACAACTCCATCACCAAATAATCCCATACCCTGCGAGTAAGTATAACCCACAAATCTCTAAGAAAACATGGATCCTACATTCAGACGTCCTCTCAATATCACCTGGCTTATGTAACAGCATAGCCCGAACATGCAATAGGCCCAAACCCCCCTTAACCCCATAACCCTGAGTAAGCAAACTTCTAAAACCACATAACCCCTGGGCGTGCAGCGTGCATCGTGCAATTTTCACGTCAACTAGATACACATACATACACACTATAGGATTTTTTTAGGTATTTCTCACTTAGGGGAAAACCAGATGTGACAGGGTTAAACCAATCTATACTACGAAATATTTGGAATGAACATCAGTTACTCAGTTCATATATAAAAAATATATATATTCACATTAAATCTTATATCGCTAATTCCTTTTTGAAAGGTCAAAGTACAACAAATACTGAAATATGTATGAGTATGCTTCTATTTAGATAAAATCAAAATGGTAGTCATGTATAAAAACAAGTTAATCAATTCGTCTACTAGTTGCAGTAAAATATGCAAAAACATATTTATTTAAAACATACAAAAAATTTGTTATCCTAGCTACAGCTGTATTTGTGAGACAACGCCGTTTACTGACCTTTTAGCAACTCTGTATAATTCATTCATATTTTCTTTGTAGTTTGTACTGAATTGTACTATTACTTAATTACAATGCACTATAAACATCAGTATATAATTTTATTGTAGGGCACACATTTTATAAAAGATACATTAAAATATCATTAATCTAATCCATTACGATACATTTTACCTTTTAAGTTTCCTTCATTACCGCGTTTTATGTATTGCCATGGAAATATGCAGGTCACATTAAATATTTATTCAGGGTATCGGGTTAAATGGGATCAACTAGGTTAAATGTGTGTATTTTCGCATTTTTCGCTACATTTATTGTAAATTACCATTTTTTTTAGTTTACATTTTTTTATATCCTAGGAAAATATCCCATTTGTTGGAAAAATTGTAATATGACAGTAGCTGTATCATTTATACAGGGTGTCTACTTATATTTATGTACACAGGGTGTCGACTTTTATTTATTCTTGCAAGATAATCAATTGAACTTTTTTTTTTGGTTTTAAAGGACAACGAAAACTGCTCCTTCTTTTGTTTTTATACCACCGAAATACAATATAAACATTTAGCGATTTTTTAATTAAACTCTGAAGGCTTGGTATTCAGAACTCATTAAAACCTCCGTATGTGAAATTTGAACCAAACCTATGCAAGGAGTTTATTTTTAAACAATCTCAAAATTGAGCAAAATATGGAAATTGAAAGTTGTTAAACTAGTCAAGTGTGCCGTGGAATAATGTCAAGACAGTTGAATGTTATCTGGAATAACTTAAACTTAATTTTAAGCTAAATATTTTCCTTGTGTGCGTCAAGAAATGTTCAAATCTGTTTGCATGTCACCATGTTTTAATATGGGTAGAAGTTTTGATTTAGTTTCATTACAATGGATTTTTTTATATAAACCAAATATTAGTCCTTTTTAATAGTATTGAAAAATCCTAAATCACACTTGTTTTCAGTATATTAGTATGCACTACAAAAAAATTGTATTTGTAGTAGAAAAATAGTTTAGACCTAACTGTTTAGGTCAAAATTAAGTTTAAGCGATTCTAGATAACATTCAACTATCTTGATATAATTCCATACTACACTTGATTCGTCTTGCGGCTTTCAAATTCGATATTTTGCTCAATTTTTATATCGTGTAAAAATACAAATAATGTTTTGTTCAAATTTCGCATACGGGGATTTTAAAAGTCCTGATTAAAACTATGGCTTCATATTTTAGATCTCTAGAATCGCTATCAAATCATAATAAATTAGAAAAAAATCGTAGTAGGCCATGAGGCTTCATCTTAAACAAAAACTACAGGATGTCTTCCTGTACATGATTGTTTCAAAATATTAGTTATCAAAAATATTTGTATCTTTAAAAATATTAATTATAAGAAAGTTATTACTAGTTCATCGCCTTAAAAAGTATTTTTAAGTGTCTATATTCTAATCGTAAGATATTTTTTGATTATAATGGTTTATGTTAATAGATCTGTTGATTAAAAAAATCTCAATGTGATCATCCAAAAGGAAACACCTGATTAATATATCCGCTTTTTCAGCACTGCTGTACGCGACGATATTCGGTCACGTGACGACCATAATCCAACAGATGACGTCGGCGACGGCGAAGTACCACGACATGCTGAACAACGTCAGGGAATTCATGAAGCTACACGAGGTGCCGAAGGCGCTTTCTGAGCGCGTTATGGATTACGTGGTGTCGACGTGGGCCATGACGAAGGGGTTGGACCAAGATAAGGTAAGGTGTACGATATTCGTCGTCTTGGACCGCGTCTTGAACCGCAAACAGCTATTTTTCGAAGATATGCGGACACCTATAGATCTGGCAACTATGAAGATATAATATAATTAATGCACTTCTGACAAATAAACTAGTGACAAATTCATAAATAATCAATTTTTAGTAGTTCTGAGTTTAAAAAAATAATTATTGTTCCACGTGCTCAGTACCATGGTGAATGCTTTTGCAATTGAATTTTAAAAATATGGCGAGTGCGCCAGGACTAATTGATAAATATGACTAGATAGATGTTTCCAAGCTAGGAATAGTTTCTTCTATTACTGTTTAAATACTTGCCATGAAGTTATTGACAAATAAATCTCGGAAATAACTATTGTTCCTTGTAAATTAGTTCAAATGTAAGTAATAATTCCGTAAAGTTGTATTATAAACTCAATTCAAATTTCAACTCAGCTTGTCAAAATTAGCGTAGCACTATTTAGATTAGCGCCATTTGCGTTTTATTCGAGCTAGAAACTTGCGGTTTTTAATTTTCGGTAGCCCATAGAATTGGTTTTAATGTCCCGAAGTCGCCACGCTATGCCTTAAACGGTTCGCTGTCCACACCCAAAAACCAACCCCGTGTCAAAATTTGAATTCCCAAGATTTTTGCAGCAATTTCAGAGACCTACAGGATGGACTAAGGAAGGGCGCTGTCAGGTAAAAACTCAATCCCGGCACACGTTAAGACCTCCTCAATAAGTTCTGTGTATTTGGTTCATCCATAATCCATTTTCAGACCCCATAAGCCACCCCTCTCTTTTTTTTGACGGGATTCATCTTTTAAAAACCCCGATGGTGAGAGGCGAGGGGACTCTCCTTTTAAAAAAGCACGTTTATATGGAATTATTTTATACTTGTGACGAGGTTGACTGCTTATACCTCTAAAAAAAGTATTTATTTTAGTCAATTTGGAGGTTATGTCTTAATACTCAGCATATGAAAACATTGTGATGTCCAAGACGTTTTCAGTACACCAACAAACATATGGCATGGAATCTGACATTTCTACTACAAAACCTTTTTATTTTGTTCGTTCAATCTTTTAATTTATGTAATGTCACATTTTGGTCATATTTTTTACCTGTTTTTTTTTAAGGTTATGTGAAAAATCTATCCGCGAATTGTTACTTTTGATCACATATTTGGATTAGACGTTCCAAAATGTATATACGCGTGCTCGCCAGCTTAAACTTATAATTTACTTGTTAAACGTATTTATGTTTTTCAATTTCATGATGTTTTTTGGAGGTTATTTCTTAATGCACGGCCTATGGAACAATTCTGATCTCAAAATCGTGTTCAGGATAAAAAAAATATGGATGGTATAATGCCTTTCTGCCACAAAACTTGTTGTTTTTAATGCTGCTTTATTTTTACATGCTTTTGAGGTTATATTTCCTTGATTTACGCAAAATCCAGACGTGACAGAGGGAAACGGAAAACGGATTCTTTTCTGCGACCAAAAATACGTTTAAGACACCTAATCTTGTTTGCGTAAAAAATACGTTTGCGTTATCATATAGTTGAATAGTGCCGACCCTGAGTTATGGTATACATTCGGATTCTAATCATCATAATATATGTACATTTATGCGGTCATCATAATATATGTACATGATGTCAATTTCTGTGGTGCGATTTATTTAACCAAAAGAAATAAAGATGTATATTCTCTACCCTATATGTATTTGGATTTGACTTTCAGGTTCTAAACTTCTGTCCCAAGGACATGAAGGCGGACATATGTGTCCATCTGAATAGGAAGGTGTTCAACGAGCACCCTGCCTTCCGACTGGCTTCGGATGGTTGCCTGAGGGCGCTGGCCATGCACTTCACCATGTCCCATTCAGCCCCGGGCGATCTCCTCTATCACACCGAGAATCCATAGATTCGTTGTGTTTCATAGTTACAGGGTCGTTAGAGGTGATACAAGATGACGAAGTAGTAGCAATACTAGGTGAGTCCGCGGCAACTGGAATTTTGGCAGAATTTTCCAAAAATTGTTTTTGGAGGAGATTAATTGGAACCTTCGGCAGAAGGACAAATATACAAAAAAAAACTTTTTGGCTAACACTGAAACACTACATTTACACTCGTTTTGTCAACCAAGTTGGTATCGTCACAGGATGATTAAAACTAGCTTTAAATTTAGGCTATATCTGCCTCACTTAAACTAATGTTCATGTTGCGGTTCGGTAAACCCTAGATTTTATTTAACTAGAACAGTGGACTGTTAGGTGTCGGATCATTATCTTTGTTCTTAGTACCTACTAAATAATTTCTATACGTTCGAATTTATCTAACTGTTTACAAATGACTGTTGACTTTCAAATGACTCTGTTACATTTCGTATTAATTTTAAACCCCCTGTCCTATGATTTTTGTTAAACATATGTTGGGCTACATAAGATTTCTTTCTTTTGCAGTATTTTAGGTGTGCTATGTGTTTTAATCCAATTGAAATTGATCTTTTTTATTTGCCCAATACAGTGCAACCTCGATAATTCGGATCTCAATAGACCGGATTCTTCGGTAATTCGGACAACCATTTTCATTGTATTGTGTACTTTATAATCCGGATTTGACAGTACTCGTTATTCCGGACCTGTGTTTTAAATTACATTGTAGAAGTCTACTTCAAATAAATAAACTGAAATCGCCGGTAAGGGCGATAAAGCCGAATATACAGAAATGGAAACACGTTTATATGCATGGTTCTGTACACAATGATCAAGACACGTCCCGATTTCATATGAAATTTTATCTGCCAAAAGCAAAACAGTTTTATACCGAAACTTATGGCAATGACCATTTTGCAGCTAGCAGGAGCTGGATTTCGAATTTCAGAAAAAGGCATGGTCTGCGTTCCTTAAAAGTGTGTGGCGAAAAATTGTCCAATAATCAAATTGCCGTCGATCCCGTCATAACTGTACTTGCAGGAAAAATAAAAGAGTTGGATCTCACAGCTACTCAAATTTATAATGCAGATGAATCTGCCCTTTATTGGAAAATGTTGCCTGAAAAAACCTTGGTTCGTTCTCAGGAAAAGACCGCACCAGGTCGAAAAATAAGCAAAGAACGCATAACATTTCTAGCGTGTTGCAATGCTGATGGTTCTCAAAAATTAAATCTCTTAGTAATAGGGAAGGCCAAAAACCCTAGAACATTTAAAAATGTCAACCTACCTGTTGAGTACAAATCCTCTTCCAATACATGGATGACAACCGCAATTTTTGTACAATGGTTTCAAAGTTCATTTGTTCCTCAGGTTAGGAGACATTTAAGAAGTCTTAATTTGCCTGAAAGAGCCCTTTTAATCGTTGATAACGTTTCAAGTCATGGAATTGTAGAAGAGTTGACTAGTGAGGATGAGAAATTTACAACAATCTTTCTTCCATCAAACTGTACAGCACTTTTGCAACCTACGGATCAAAATGTCATCAGACAAGCAAAATTATTTTACCGGAAAGTCTTTTAGCCCATATTTTATCTAATAATGAAAAAAAATATTGTTAAGGTATTAAAAACCTTGAATTTAAAAGACACTGTATGTTTACTGTACAATGTTTGGGGAAAGTCTCCTCCGAAGTCTTGCAGAAGTGTTGGCATAAAATCCTTCCTCAAGTAACAAATAATGAAGCAGACTCTGAATATGAAGCTGAAGACCTGATTTCTCTGAATCAATTGCGGCTCAATATGCTTTCCTTGGCGGAAGAGATCACAGATGTTTCAGATACGCTCAATATTCTCACAGAGCAAAATCAAAATCTCACAAACATGGAATAACTGGCTTGAAAATGATGAAGCTTTGTTACCACTTGAAGACATAAATGTTGCAAACGAACATCATGATAGTGACAATGATGATCCAGTGTTAAATACAAAGAAGACTGTTAAACATGACGAGGCAATTAAATGTTTTATCTGTGCATAAAGTGGGAGGAAGAAAAGGAGGTCTCGTTGCATGATGTTATTACACTTCAGAGATTAAAAGAAATGGTTTTCTTTGAAATGAATCAAAAAATGTTAAACAAACAAAAATTACTAATTATTTTACAGAATAATATAACTGTAAGTTAGTTTGTAATTGTTTTGTATTCTGTATTACTACAAATAATTATTTGTAATAAACTATTTTGTAGTTTAATTTCTCTTTTTAATAACAAACTGTCCCGCTTCGGCAATCCGAATTATTTGATTATCCGGATCACCATGTTTTTTATTAGTTCGGATTATAGAGGTTGCACTGTATACCTACTTTTATTCACAATATTTACAATTGATTTCATTAATTCCCAATATCTCATTATTTATTTATTTTATCTTTTGGTTTGCCAAATTTTTAACTTCTTTTCGGAAAGGCATGGTATTGTACAGATTTTTCCCAAAAATCAGTAAATTAGTCGTTTTCTCGAAATGAAGTGAATTTGATTGCACTCTTTCGGAATCTGGAGTCGAAAATAGGGGTTTACAGGTATATTCAAAAAATAATGTTGACTTTCAAATAAAAATTATCTTCAATGTCAAACCCTAGGTCGATCATTCGACGACCCCCAAGTCCACTAACTTTTGTAAAGGTCATTTTCCAATAGGTTATCATCCTGACAAGATCATTGTTAAAATGGGGCATCCGTAAATTTACTGCTAATTTATTTTCCCCTTTCCACCCTCGTGAATGAGGCACTTTTGGACTCGTGGTGCCTTAAAATCGTCAGGTATTACAACTTTAGTGTTGCGGATTTGCAACTCATCAAATTCATTTTAGCCACTGAGCGCTGACCATCTTTTAATTGTGTCAATTTGAATATTGGAATATCCGTCGAGAAAGAATAATAATTAGATTTGTGGAATTCCTCTTCAGGTCTTTATTCGTTCACGGCGCGACTTTGTTAATAAATAATTTAACCGGAATGTAGTTATAATTTAAACATTGCAGTTAAGTTAGGGATTTAACATTGAAAATTTTCCCGTAAACGTAGCTCTGATGACTGTAACTGATCGAAACTACTTCTCCGAAACTGTCATTTGTACATCATAGCACGCCCGAATAATAATTTTCTCTCGAATAGAGTGCCATATTCGTGACTTGCTAAATGATCGGGGGCAACGGGTTTGCGCAGAATTATCGTTTCTCAATTTGTGTACAAATGTAATTTACGTCAGTTGCAGTCATCTGGTGTGTGGAAAAAATACAGCTTAGGGGGAGAGAGAGGTACATTGATACACGAGGCGCATTGATACGCATTACGCACTTAAAATTTCTCGGCATAAGAAGTCAATTTGTTTCAACCTATTACCTCAAATATGGCATTAGTGTGGGCTACTTGTCATAAAAATTTAGTAACGGAAAAACGAGTGAGAGTAAAGTTACATGTGTTTAGTTTATTTTGGCGCGAGAAAGTACTTTTTAATGCCTTTTTACATGTGTGTGTTTTTACCAACGTAGTAGCAATAGAGTGCTGCTTGTGTCACCATTCCTAAATGTAAGTATTATTTAACCATTGTTTGCAAGTGTATTCACTGTAAGGTTAAATATGTCACTAGTGATTATTTCTGTCAGAGTGCATTTGGGGTACATTGATACATATGTATGAGAGGTACATTGATGCAGTGTGTCAATGTGCCTCTACAGTGTATCAATGTACCTCTGCAATTTACAAATGTACTATTTTATTCATATGAACAAGATTTAGTAAGTTATACGAAGACATGTTACTTGTTTCAGGTTAATGAAAATGGTACGTACTTATCACAAAGAGCATTCATTGACGAAGGAGCTATAAAGACTGCAATAACCGATGTTATTAAAAATCACAAATCAATTGGGTGTGTTGCGGCGGGTGGTTTGTTAAAACCCCCCCCCCCCCAAAAAAGAAATGAAAAGGTTAAGGAGTTTTCGAAAAAAGGAGAATCCAGAGGTTTCAGATGAATCTGGGCACGAAGAACAAGCTGCGGGCGGAAACAAAATCAGAATATATCACTCTAAATATACAAGTTATACAAACAACTAGGCAGAGGCGAGAAAGTCTCGTATTTACACCACAACACCAGAAAAAGCACGATTAGAGGACATCGCTAAGAAAAGAAATATGAAAAAATTAAGCAAGTAACCAAGAAGGTGAAATTTAATATTAAAGAAACGGCCCGAAATGTTCCAAGTTCATCCGAAAATGACAGTGAAGTGGAAATGAGCTTATCTGATTCAATTAACGATGTCAGTGATGAAGCACTACCATTATTATGTGATGATGAATTAAATGTAGGCGATTTTTTTGTCGTCAAGTTTTTAACAAGGAAAACAGCCGTACACTTTGTTGGACAAATTTTCACGATTTATAATGACCATGAAATGAAAGTCATTTTTTTTACGGAAAAGAAAAAACTGGGATAAGACTTTTGTTTTTCCTAACGTTCAGGACATCAATTTAGTGCTTCGAGGGAGGTGTCGTATTCAAACTGCCCAAATCCATTGCTGCTGGTAGTACATTTCGCAAAAATACGTCTTTTTATTTTCCAACAGTTCCTAATCTTATAATTCAGTAAATATTGTACTAGAATATTACTTTTTCTCTAGTGTATTGTATGTGTATCAATGTTCCCCAGCATTGTTTCAATTTACCCCACCAGAGAGGTAGTTTGATGCAAATGTAGACATTAAAAAAAGTTGCTTGTTTTTATTTTTCCTTTAAATAGAGTGTCATATGAAAGACAAATACATAGCCTGTAAGCCTAAAATAAGAAGATGGCGACAAGTATTTTGTCTTGGACAAAATCATAATCACGACAAAAAAATTGTATCATTGTACCTCCCTCTCCCCTACTGAGGCACGTATTAAATTCAAAACTCCATTTAGTGTTTTCCTCAACACCACTGACCTTGACCTTATTCGATTTTCAGGCAAAGGTGACGTGTTCGGGGACTCGTTTTGGAAGGACAACGCGGTCGGCCAGTCCGCTGCTAATGTGCGTGCTTTAACTTACTGTGATTTACACACTATAAAGAGAGACAAACTTTTAGAAGTATTAGATTTTTATCAGGCTTTTGCTAATAGTTTCGCGAGGAACCTAGTCCTTACGTATAACCTGCGACACCGCTTGATATTCCGGAAAGTGGCCGACGTGAAGAGGGAGAAGGAGCTGGCCGAACGGCGGAAGAACGAGCCACAGCTGGACCAGAACCAGGATCACCTGGTGAGGAAGATCTTCTCCAAGTTCCGGAGGGACAGGAGCCAGCATGCTCCGGCGCCGGCCGCCGCGACGCAGTCGGACGTTGAGAAGGGCGACGATTCCAACGACAAAACCATCTCGAGGGTGATGTCCACCACGAAGCTGTCCTCCGTCGCCGAGAAGGATGACAGCAGCGGCGGAGGGGTTAAGACGAGTGTAGCCCGACCCACAACAGGTAAACGAATTCTTAGCCTGGATGCAGAAACGTCCGAATATGCAGACGAGCGAAAATATACGCATATATAGGAATGAATCAACCTGCCAGTAGTGTGAGAGCTTGTATTTACATTAGTATGTTGGGATCATAGTTATCATTAGTGCGTTTTGGTGTGGTAACGGACATTACAGTTCAGACATTCACGTAAACAATACCCAACAGAAATACATCTCAGGCTACACAAAATTTGTACCAAGCAATAGATTTTTGCAAATGCATTTGTAATGTAATGGTTTACTATGATCTATTAACATTATTTTGTTTTTAAATATAAAGTATCTACGAAAATATAGTACACTCAGTGACTATTGAACGGAAGGAGATAACCGTTTCTGATTTTCGCTGTTTTGAATGGCTCGAAATTTGGATTCTTTTTTACGTTTTTCCATAGCCAACTATATTAATAATATATATGAAAGTCATTCTAAATAAGAACAACAGGCAACAAAGCAATCAGGTACTTTTTTACTAGAATTTTTCCAAAATTTCAGGTATATTTTTCAATCTAGAGTTCTGTGAATGAAGTAAAATGGTATTTTATTAGAAAAGTATTAAAAATCAGTTTTCATTAAAACTAGTGATGCAACAGACCTCTGCTTCTGGTTCCGCAACTGCGGAAGTTCCGCATGTATTTTCACATCCGTTTCGGGTTCTTTCGCAACTTTTCTAACGGAAATTTAATCGGAATATTATGACGAGGTTACGCGCCGGCGCGGAGGACTAGGACTAGGGCGACTAGGCCCAGGCAGAAGACACTCGCGGTTTGCTTAACGGCAGAGCCATTAAATACTAAATTGCTTAAATACCATCATTTTTTGCCTATAGTGCGCCAATATTTATCAGCTCCTCCCAGCAGCGTAGCCATTTTAGCGGAGCTGGTCTAATTTATGAAGAACACCGGAGCAAATTGCTGGGTACGAAAGCGGCCAAACTACTATTCATAAAATATAACTTACCACTACTTAATTTCGAATATTAAATTAATAAAAAATAGTACTTTTAAAAAAATACATATTTTTTTCATATTCTTTTTTTTCATAATATTTACACTTCCGCTTCCGCATCCGTTTCTGTTTCCGTTTCCGCTAAGATTTTATTTTGACATCTGGTTCTGTTTCTGCTTCCATTATGTCACTTCCGTCGCATCACTAATTAAAACTATAAAATTAGGAGCACATTTTAATTTCAATGTAATTTAACTCACAGTGTTCAAATGATAATCCCCTAGGTAATTTATGTTTATAAAATCTTTCTAAATTCCTCTTTTTAATGATATCAAACGTACTGAGGTAATTAATCATAAGTAAATGATATTTTCCGAGCACAAGGCTCAAAAGCCTTAAGGACTTCTGAGACTTAAAAATAAAAACTGATATTTATTTTGAAAACACTGTTTAATAAACATTAATTATTTTGATACCTTCTTACTCAGAACGACTTGTAAATAGTTATTGTAGAAGAATGTACAGGGTGTTTCGTTTAAAAAATTAAAATTTCTAATTATTCCTCTAACTCTCTAAACGTCAAACGCGCTAAAAAGACTCTCTTTGTGAAAACCTAAAACGCGTAGGTATCCCTTTCTATTCAAAAGTTGTGGGTTGCACCCTCTTCGTAGGCTATAAAGCTGATTATAAAACGTAGCCAACTCAATGAAAAGGACCTCACAGAATCCTATTGGCCTTCGGCCAAATTCGCTTTAAGATTCCTCTCAGAAACCTTTCTACAAAGTTCTTTCAGCATGCTAATCAATAGGGTCAAAGCGCGCAATCTGAAAATGGACCGTTCAAAATATTTATGGTCAAATATGCCGTTCTACCTAAGTAGGTGCGAAAGTATTGTTACGTATTTCTCCTTAAATGATTCACTCCTTTAATTCCAAACACGTTTATTAACACTTTACAATTCGTCGACCTTATCTCTGTTACATCCAAATCACAACTAACTAACTCCTAGCAACCACACCAGTATTTATAATATTTACATCTTCTAGAAAATTCGTTTGACATCTAGAATATTTAATATGACATTCCATACAATTCTTTACTAACAGCTAGTGTATAAACTAAATTGACTTAATATATAAACTATAAAACTTAATAAATGTCAGCTGTCACAAATGTCACTTTTACAAATGTCACATTGCTCCCCTCTTTAAGGTTATTCGTCCCGAATAACACTGTCTTCAGTCCTAGGCGGCGGATCTTCGACAACAAACCAATCGGGTGGATTATGTCCTGTATATCTTGCGAGTCTCTCCAAATGGACCACCTTCGGCTTGCTTCTTGGAGATAGCTGGATGCGGTAGACCAGGTCGTTGATTTTCCTTATTATGGTGTACGGGCCTTCCCAGTTGCTCTGAAGCTTTGGACTTTTTCCTTTCGTCCTTTTTGGGGCGTACAACCATACTGCATCACCAGGTTTAAATGCAGTCTCTGTTGATGTAGTGTCGAGACGCTGCTTCATTTTGTCGCTGTGAATTTTCAGCTTCTCCCTGGCAAATCGGTGGATCTGGTCCATTCTCTCTCTCAAATTCTCTACAAATTCTGGCAGAGATCGTTCCTGATTTTCCTCTAGTGGACGGCCAAGTATGAGGTCAGTAGGCAGTTTCATTTCTCTTCCAGAGGTCAGCATAGACGGAGTGTAGGTAGTCGACTCATGCTGGGAACTTCGATATGACAGCAAAAACAGAGGCACCAATTTGTCCCAGTCCCTTTGATTTTCAGACACGAATTTAGACAGGTAGTGGCATATGGTTCTGTTATGGCGTTCAACCATGCCATTCGACTGGGGATGAAGCGCAGTTGTTCGGGTTTTCTTGATGCCCATTGTTTTCATCACTTCTTGCCACAGCTCTGATTCGAAATTTCTTCCTTGATCGGAATGCAGTTCGAGGGGCACTCCATGTCTAGCTATGACATTCTCGATGAACGCTTCGGCTACAGTTTCTGCTTCTTGATTGGGAAGGGTACTGCTTCGGGCCATTTCGAGAAATAGTCCATTACCACCATCAAGTACTTATTGCCACGGTCGGTTACAGGTAATGGTCCAAGAATGTCCACTGCTACCCTTTCGAATGGTGCTCCGGATAAGTACTGCACCATTTTACCACGGCTTCTTGTGTTTGGTCCCTTTTTGGCAGAGCACAAATCACATCTCTTACACCATTCTTCTACGTCTCGGCGACAGTTTACCCAATAAAATCGGTCCCTTACTCGAGCCAAAGTCCTGGTTACTCCAAAATGTCCTCCGGATGGGCTGCTGTGAAGCTCTTCTAGCACTTGGTGGATTCTTGCTTTAGGCAAGACCAACTGGTAGACTGCGGATACTCCATCGGGGCTCTCCCACTTCCGATGCAGTAGGCCATCGCGAAGACAAAGGGAATTCCATTGAGCCCAGTATCCCTTTATAGTCGTACCATATCTGGAAACTTCCTGCCAAGTTGGTCGAACTCCATTCTTTACCCAGTTCCGGATTAATTTGAGGTCACTGTCTTTCTTCTGGCTCTTCTTTAATTCCTCCGAGGACCATTCATCTTCAACCTGTATTGTTGTTGCCATTAACAGTTCATTACAGGCCTCGTATGAAGATTCTTTCGTCTCAATCTTCTGGCAGTAGCGACATTTCTGTTCTAAACACGGTCTTCTCGATAATGTGTCTGCATTACCATGTGTTTTTCCACTCCGGTGCATTATTTTGAAATTATACTGTTGTAGTCTCTCCATCCATCTAGCAACTTGTCCCTCCGGGTTCTTAAAATTCATAATCCACTGGAGGGCGTTATGATCTGTCCTAATTAGAAAGTGTCTTCCATAGAGGTAACTGTGAAAATGCTCCAAAGATTTGATGATGGCCAGTAATTCTTTTCTCGTAACACAGTAATTTCTTTCAGCCTTGCCTAGTGTCTTGCTGAAATAGGCGATTACCTTTTCTTCTTTGTCTTGAACCTGGGATAAGACTGATCCAATTCCATGTTGAGAGGCATCACAATCCAAAATAAACATTCCATCTTGTTTAGGGTATGCCAGAATTGGTGCTGTAGTTAGGCGCTTCTTCAGTTCTGTGAAAGCTTGCTGGCAGTCTGGAGTCCAATCGAAGGTAACATTATTTTCAGTGAGCCGATGTAGTGGCTTGGCAATTTTTCCGAAATCCTTTACAAATTTCCTATAGTATGTGCAGAGTCCAAGAAAACTTCTTACTTGACGTTTATCTCTGGGTCGTGGCCATTCTTTGATTGCAGATATCTTCCTGGGGTCGGTTTGAATTCCTTCGGCGGATACTATGTGTCCTAGAAATTCCACTTGTTTTTGAAACAGGGAACATTTCTTTGGATTCAACTGTAGGTTGGTATTTCTGAATCTATTGAAGATATCCTCCAAATTTTTAAGATGTTCTTCAAATGATTTCCCCATTACAATGACGTCGTCAAGGTATACCAAGCAAGTTTTCCACGTCATTCCTCTGAGTACTAACTCCATCAGTCTCTCAAAAAGTGGCCGGTGCATTACAAAGACCAAATGGCATAACTTTGAATTGATAAAGTCCGGTACCAGCAGAGAATGCTGTTTTCTCTTTATCATCGGGATGAACTTCGACTTGCCAATATCCACTCTTCAAGTCCAACGTTGAAAACCATTTTGACTCTGAAAGTGTGTTCAGGGTGTCGTCGATTCGAGGTAGAGGATAACTGTCTTTCCTAGTCACATTGTTCAGCTTCCGATAGTCCACGCAGAATCTTGTTGTGCCATCTTTCTTCGTAACTAAAACAACGGGTGAAGACCATGGGCTCGATGACTCCTCGATGACACCTTCTTTCAGCATTTTATCGATCATTCCGGTAACTTCATTCTGTTTAGTGAATGGTAGTCTTCTTGGAGCTTGCTTTATCGGTGGGTTATTGCCGGTGTCTATGCGATGTTGAACCAGACTTGTTCTGCCGGTGATGTTTCCATTGGCAAATACATCTTGATATCTGTCGAGGAACTGTCTAGCTTTTCTAGCTTCTTCCGGTTCCAGATGAGCAGCATTTTTGAGCAAAGATTCTGTAATAGTTGGATCACGTACCCTTGCTTGATTCGTCCGAGCTTGGTTGACTTCCTCGCATTTAACTATCTTTTCGACTGGTTCACAACGTCCCAATACTTCATTCTTCTTAAGAATAATCTTTTTGTTTGATATATTGGCAATCCTTACTGGAATTTGGTTATTAATTTGTACTAGACTTCTTGCAACCAATAAGCCATCGTTCCGTTCTCTGGCCTCGACTATTCCAGTACTCAAACCTTCACCATTTCCATCCAGTCTTGCAATGACGATGTTCTCCGATCCTTGGGGAATTTGGATGTCCTCTTCAATGATGATCCTTCTTGATTGATTGTAGTCTTGAAGCTTGGGGGCCATAACTATTTCTTCATTTTGAATTTGTATAATTCTGTTTTTAATATCCACGACAAAACCATGTTTACTCAATATGTCTAGTCCTAATATGCAATCATCTCTGATATCAGCTGTTAAAACTCGGTGATACATGATTTTCGAACCAAGTTGAATTTTTACGTTTAGTTCACCATGTACAGGAATTTGTTCTCCAGTAGCTGTTTCCAATTTAACATGTCTAGGTAATTCTTTTGGCGGTTTTGGCAGAATGTTAGGCCGCAAAATAGTTCTCGTGGCACCAGTGTCAATGATAAAAGAACACCATTTATCGTCCAAGTACCCATGGATTACCAGGCTTCGTTCGTCGCTACTTATTTTTGAGACAGAAATCTTGGGGCATTGAGTACAAGTAGTCGACACGCGCCCCTCAGTATCGACTAATTGTGGTTTTCCGAAGCTCTCGCTGGCGATCTGGAACGAGATCTTCTATCTGGGCTAGGGGAGCGGCTATTCCTTTGCTGTGAGGTCGTCGATGTCCTTTTGTCTTCTCTCCAATTTCTTTGATTTGGGCTCCTAGACCTGGATCTCTGCTCCGTTTGTCGATCTGGTGAGTTACTTCTTGCCTGGGACCTAGATCTGGCTCTGCAAAAACGTTGTAGGTGCCCAATTCTCCCACAGTTGTAGCAGCTTCTCGTCTCCTTTTGTGGTGACTTCATCTCTCTCATTCCATTTAATGTATCCCGCATTATTTTCTCTATGGTTTCTTTAAGTGATTGTGACTCATCAAATGTAACTTGCCTTACTTTGGGTTTGTAGTTTCTTGAGGCTTCTTTAGCCGCTTTAAATTCTAAGGCAGCTACCAGTACATCACTGATCGTGGTGTGCCTCCCAAGCCGCAAAGCTTGCTGCATTTCTGTGTCTAGTAGTCCATCAATAAAAGTCTGGATGCCAATTTGTTCTAAAAATTCCTTCGGTGCCTGAGGGTAAGCCAAATGGATGAGACGTTCAATGTCAGCTTCGTACTCTTGAAGGGACTCATTGGTTCTTTGTTGTCTACTCTTGATCTGGGACTGGTAAACTTGACGGAGATATTTGTGTCCATACCTTATTTCTAATGCTCCTACAATCCTGTCGTAATCGTTTTGCTGCTCTTCCGGGATGCTCTGTAAAATTTCTAAAGCCTGACCTCTGAGAGATATGACTAGCGAAGTAGCCATTTCTTGTGGAGTCCATCCGTTGGCCTTTGCGGCAGCCTCAAACTGTCTGCGATACATGGACCATGATGACTGTCCATCGTACGTAGGAGGCTTAAGCATTTTGTGTACTGACCTTTCAGTATGCATAAGGCTTGAATGTTGTAACGGAGTAGCTGGTGAGGTCGAACAATCTCCTGAATCGGCTATTGAAGTACGATGTAATTGGTGCTCTAGCCCTTCTATCTTTTCCAGTATTTCTTTTTTGTACCTGCCGTTTGGTGTCCTCTAATCTTCTTTCGAGTCTTCTTTCGATTTCTTCCCTATTCTCCTGAAACTCCTTCTCAATTCTATTGACTTTTTGGCCTACCTGGTCAATCTGCTGTTCCACGCCATCAATCCTCCCAGAAAATGCATTCAACCTGGTGTTTATTATTTGTTGAGACTCGCAAATTTCCTGATGACGCCTCTCCGCCTCGTCTCGGTCCTCTTGTCGTCGTCGTTCGTCCTCTTGCCGTCGCTGTTGCTCTCGCCTTTCCGCCTCCTCACGGTCCTCCTGTCGCCGCCGTTCGTCCTCTTGCCGTCGCTGTTCCTCTCGCCTTTCTGCCTCCTCACGGTCCTCCTGTCGTCGTCGTTCATCCTCCAGTCGTCGCTTTTCATCCTCTTGCTGTCGCTTTTCTTCTCCTTGTTGCAAAAATTTTAGTATCTCACTCACATCCATCGTCGTCGTTTCCTCGTCGTATCTTGTTGCCCTCGTATTCACCATATACAATTTTCCTCTTCAAATTCTTCGATAATCCCACCGCTGTCACCAAAATGTTACGTATTTCTCCTTAAATGATTCACTCCTTTAATTCCAAACACGTTTATTAACACTTTACAATTCGTCGACCTTATCTCTGTTACATCCAAATCACAACTAACTAACTCCTAGCAACCACACCAGTATTTATAATATTTACATCTTCTAGAAAATTCGTTTGACATCTAGAATATTTAATATGACATTCCATACAATTCTTTACTAACAGCTAGTGTATAAACTAAATTGACTTAATATATAAACTATAAAACTTAATAAATGTCAGCTGTCACAAATGTCACTTTTACAAATGTCACAGTATTTTTTAGCTTGCATGAGTTAATTTCCGCATATCGAATAGGTGGATCGAAATGATATTTGATTAACATGTTTCTGGTTTTAGCGAAGGGAATATCGGCTCAGTTAGCGGTAATATGACCACTGTGGTATGACCACATGATTAAGATCATACTGTGCGTCTCTTTTTTGATTATTCCGATTATTTACGGTACGCAAGACCGACTTTTAAAATAATAGTCGTAGGCTATGAGGAGGTGGGGCACAGGCTGGCGACTTTGTCCATATGGCATATCAACTCCATAAAGACGTAATGATCAACTCCATAATGATGATGAATTAGGTTAAATAGTATGACCTCAAGCTCAATGTGACCACACATCATGCCACATATATCTTGCATTCTAAGCTCTTTTAATCCTGGGAGTTCAAACTAGGTATTTGATATAATAATGTTGGACCTTCCATACTTATACAAACATTTTGTACACAAAATAGGTTTTCTCATAAAAAACAAAATCACGGAATATAGGTATATAATAATGGCCAAAGCCATTATTATTCCATTTCAATTCTATTTTGCTCCATATCACAGTTGTATTTTACATTTTTACATGTTTCGTGTCGGTACACCTTAATTGCTTTGCTTTTTTTCTATGACCTACATTTATATTGAAAAGTTTCATCTCGATCCATTTATACGATATGCGAGAATTGACTCCGAAAATACTCGCACCGCGTCACACGAAGATAGGGACTTTTGACACCAAATATTTCGAAATCTGTCAATTTGAGGGCATTTTTATCAGCATACTGAAAGCTACCTTTCTACAAATTTTCAGTCAATTTTGGCGAAAGCCATTTACCATCAAGGTCCTGCGACGTCCTTCAATAAGTCCTATTTCCTTTTAGAAAACAACATTTATTGTTGCTCTTAAAAATCTTATTAATTGGAGGAAACGTAGGTTGGAATCTTGGTAGAAGCTAAGATTAGTGAAATTTTCATTAACTTCCAAGTTACTTGAAACCTTGAGATGGCTCAGTGTTTGAAGAAGATTCTTCATTAACTTCCAAGTTCTCTGAAACCTATAGTGAAACCAAACTAGTGTTTGGGGAAGATGAAAGAATAATCGAGGCTAAACCTTACTTCTAATTTAACGCCCTCGTGAAACTTCCTTTCAGTGCGAGGCAGCAAATGGGGAAGGCTACTCGGCTCCGCCAGCCTGGACTCGGCCTCCGAGAGCTCCTCGCAACCGCAGGCCTTCACACGCAGCCTGAGCGCCAAGGACCCCAAGGAGCGGCCCAGTTCGTCGTCGTCGGGCAGCTCTGGAGGCCAGCCGACCCCCGGCTCCGGCAACAAGATATTCCCCAAGCTGCAGAAGGTGTCGGCCACCTCGAGCCCGGGCATCACGCGCCAGGACACCATCGACGAGATGGTGGAGGTCGAGCAGCCGCGCAACCTGTCGCTGAGGAAGATGCAGAGCTACGATTGCGGTCTGAGGGACCCCTCCACAGCCTCTATGTATCAAACAGCCGTCCCCGAAGCTATAGCTCCCATAGAGTATAAGGAATTAATGACTAACCTTATGGATTTTAAGGTAGGTGGAGCGAAGGATACGATATCGAAGACATAAAAAATGTAGGACCCTTTCGTTTTCCAATTCTACGTTAGTAATTTCAGCATTTAGTAAATAAATGAATATTAAATTAGTAATAAAATACTCTGTCTTCTCTAGAATTGACGCTACCAATCTGATATTTCAACTCTGTCGAAGTCAAAAAATCTATTGAATTGTCTTATCTATGTCGTGTATTCCACTAATGCGAATTAATTACTTCTTCTGTGTGCACTCAAACACGTGTTTAAAAATAGCACGTTATATAAACTTGTATGTACTTTATGTCATATAGAGGTTGTTCAATAAGTATGCGATAATAACTTTATAATAAAAAGTAGTTATTTTCTTCTCCCACAGTGCCCTCCTACCAAGATTTACGGTCCCAAAGAGGTACCTTGAACTATACTTTTCTAGCAATAATTTTTATGCCTTACAAGAACTTGTAAGTAAGCAATAATGTAGGTAATAATTTTATTTTAAATTTAATTTCACAATAGAATTACCTACCTACCTACATACTTTTTATTAGTATTATTAAGAAAATTATTCATATTAAAATTATAAACGGTCAAGCTGTTCACATAAAAAAATCGGTTATCGCAAAAACAATTAATTGGTGGAATATGCTTAATATTTTGTAAAATAATTTTTATTTACTTAATTGTTGAAGGAATCCGCAACTAATTGTTTTGAGTGTAATATTTGACATATCTCAAATATTTAAACTTTTTCTATTTAGGTCAACCCATTTCTCTCCCCTGAAGATTTGAAGTGCCCCTTAATATCACTGTTTATTAATTTTTATGAATGCATGATGACATGAGTTCTTATGATATGACACAAAAATCTACACTGTAGGTATAAAAAGTTCTTCCCAGAAAAGTAAAGTTGTAAATACCTTTTTGTGGCCTGATATCTCGGTAACAGGGCATCGTACGAGAAAAAAATATATATGAAGAACTAGTTTTATTTTTACCTCCCCTGAATGAAAATATTGCCGTATACTTTACTGTACACACTGTATAAAAGTATCCGACGACGTATAGGTATTAAGCAAATCTCTTTCCTTCGCAGGTAGACGTAAAATTAGAGATACAGAAGGTAAACCAGAAGGTCAACCGGATAGAGGAGATGATCTCCGAGATCCTGAAGAGGCTGGGACCGGAGAGCGGTTCGAGTTCCCAATCGCCAAACGATGCCGAGTCGAAAACGAAGTCTTCCAACAACAGCAAAGCGCTCCCCGAAAGGCCTACCGACCTGCTGCCCAAGACCGGCCTGGGAGAGCAAGGCACCGGCCTGGGGCCGATCATCCTGAAGAAGCGCCGCTCCAAGACGCGGATGAAAGGGTCAGCGCCCCAGGCTCCGCAGGCCAAGCTAGCCTCACCGGACAGCGCGGCCGCCAGTCCCACCGAGACCATGAAGATGCTGGACGAGCAGCCGGCTCAAACCCCGTCCTCTCGAAAACCCAAGGATTTCCTCCAGCACTAACACGAAAGTCCTTCTAGAGGCTACATTGACGACGTAGTCTAGTCTAGTCCAGCCTGCCATTAACATATTTTTTTAAGTACCTACTGTTGTTACTATGCAAATTTTATGAAGGCGCAAGAGAGCTATTTATATCTAAGAGGAATAGACATGAACGTCTATTTAGTGCTTTTCGAGTTTGTGATGCATTTTCGAGTCGAATTACGTCGTTCAGTATGCGAAAAGGAGAGTCGAAGGCGAGGTCATGTATATATAACGGAAATAAGGAGGTGCTCGGAACACGACCTTGCGGTACTCCCATTTTAAGTAGATATATAGGTAATGTACGTAAAATGCGCTATTAATATTTGATAGAAACTATTTTCAATAATACATTAAAAATGAGTGTTTTAAGATGCAAGAAATTCAGTTTCTACATATTGAATGACGTATGTTAATGCAAAATGAAAAAGTAGCACTTAGCTTTTTATATTTTTTTTTTGTATTTTCCTCAATCGGAAATTGTTTCATTTTCTACTCAAATGCTCCTCAATTGCAATTACAATTGAGCGGTTACATTTTCTAACATATGCAACAACCAATATAACCAAAAACACTAACTTCATAGTATCTTGCACTTATCAAAATACTAAGTTATAAATATTAATGTATTGTTTTAGAGTTCCAGTACTTTTTTACTGAGTTACTGTGATTTTAATTTAAGCCTGTTTCGAAAAGTTACATTTTTATACTTCATCTTAAGTACGTTTTACAGAGAGTAAATGTAGGAAGTCAAATAGCCTCAGTAAAGCCAACGTGAGAGACAAAGGGTATCCCCCATAAGTATGGTGAAATGCCCCCCCCCTTTTTTTTATTTTCTTCCCATGATGAAAGTGTTTCTTAGGGCTAATTATGAAAGGTAGACCGAATTTTAGGTCCAAAAAATTTTCCTCTTAGCTAGGTATGGAAAAACCCTGTTTTTTACGTTTTATTTTTTTTTCTCGGTTTTTAACTGTCGAAAAAATCTGAAAAAATTCATGGGTACAGAAAATATGATTAGTTTTATGAAATTTTTTTTTCAAGCTCACTCAAGGTCATTATGACCTCTAAAAAAATTATTCAAACTTTAAAAATCCCATATCTTTTAACCAAAAAAAGCTTCAGGCTTAGATTTTTAATATGTTATATTTTTAACTGTTTTTTACTACCTCAAATTTTTTCAGATTTTTTTGAGTGGTGGGTCATGCCCAAAAGTGCGAAAAATCAATTTTTTGTCCGTGAAACGACTTAAAACGGCTTAAAATCATCAGTTTATAGTGGCCTGATTTTCTTGCACTAAAAGGACTCAAATTCTTCATTTGACTTCATTTCAATGATATTTTAATTAAAACAAAAACGTATTAGGAATTACTCAGGCGTTTAAATGCAATAATAGGTTTAAGCCCTGTGACGGGTGTTACTTGTACTTTTGCAAAATATGCTACCTTGTTGGCTAAACATCAGAGTTCAGCTAAATTAGAAGTGTTTGCAACAAAACTAATAGCTAAGTAGAGAGATAAATGATCATCATTTCTGATAATTGTAAGAGATATGTGGATATATTGTTTTTTACATTTTTTTTTTTTTTTGCAAGCAAAACTTGTGACGGGTGTTAGAAGATTTGTGACGGGTGTTACGAGTGCAAATAAAACAAAAGCTTAGTACACGTTGAGGCTTTATTTATTAATATAGACTATTAAAACTAGTATTATAAAATTTCAGATATTTTCTGTTCTGTAATTTTTATTGTTTTTCCTGCGGTTACAATTTTATCAATAAAATGAGTTGTACTTACCTGATTAATTCAAATTTTTTTACGACAAATAATAACAATTGACGGTAGCCAGAGTAAACGAAAATGGCGGTCTGTCAATGTGATTTACGTCAAAAACAGTGTTGCCACTTTAATGTTTTTTTCTCTATACTACACTACCTAATTGGAACCATCTGAGTTTGAAGAAAATATTACGAAAATCGGCGAAAATATTGATGAATTTCTTTTGAATTATGGAAATTGAGAATATAATACCTGTTAATTTTCTATTTTAACATATATATTCGAAAATTATTTTTTTTGCTCCTTGGTATCGATTACCGCGGAATGGGCCATAAGTGGATTTTTTTTTACTATTTTTAGTGAACATATTTTTTAATTGTGTGAAGTCATTTGAGTCCTTTTAGTGCAATTGTAATATTTCATCCAGCCCTCTGTTACATTTTTTATCCATTTAGTTTAACGATTCCCTCAAGAAAAGTGTTACTTTTTTAAAAAATGCGACAGCGCATATTTGCATTTGTCTCGTAACAATGAATAAACGACAACCGACGAGGACTTCTCTTTTGTACACAAAAATAATTTTTGTACATAACATACATACTAAGTAATAACATATATTTGTAGAAGTATACATGAGCTAAAATATTTGCAAAAAATCTGCCTTCTGTTCTAAAAAAACGTTTGCTTTCATCTTGGTGTGACATTTCAAAAATGTGTCTTCTGTAGATGGTGATGGGGATAAATAAGAAAATGTAGATCTCTACATTTTCTTATCTATTTCTCCAACGACATCTGTCTTTGGAAAAATATAGAGGTGTCCAAATACATCAGTTCAAATAAGAGTGACTAGGATATATCGAATAGATTTCACAAGTTAAATGTAATTATTTAGATCAATGGTCAATTTTTGAATTAAAAAAAAAAGTAAATATTTGAGTGTCTTTTCCAAATGAATTAATACATTAGGAAACATTTTCAGTCATTTGGCTGAAGAAATAAATTAAAAAGTAAACTGACATAAAAAAAATCAGACACAAGTCGGTTAGTCGCGGGACAATCGTTAAATAATATTTATTTTGACCCCCTTACGAAAATTAAATATACATCTTAAAGTTTGAATGTCCAATGAAGAGACGATATTAATTATATTTCATTGATCAAGTGATTATAATATTGTAAACTGACCCCAAATGTGTCAGAACATGTCGCTATACAAATCAATAATAATCATTATCAGATCTCATCAAGTTTTTGTGGCACGAATCTTTACACTGCTACAACTTTCCCTAAAACTTTTTAGAACCGATTTTTTTTTTAGATTTCTGATTGAGAAACCGTTTCAGATTTTTTTAAATTCAAAATAGCACACCCAATATGGATTTTCCACAAGTTGAGTTGGGTATTTATACCTTAGGTATATCTATTTGGATATTTTCTGTTATTCTTTCAATGTCTCTATAACTTCTGGGCCATTTATTGAACATCCACAACGAAAAGCAAATGGATCACTTCTAATGTTAATCATTTATTGGAATAAAATTTTATTAGACTCACTGATCAAACTGGGGATTCAACATGATTGTTGACTCCAATTGGTGGCTGCACTTGAAATCATGACTAATATAATCAGTATCATTTTTCCAGGTATGGCACTAAATAACTTCAATGATAAGAAATGGTGTTCCGTCAACATATGTGTTTTAGCGTTACCCGAGATACACCGCACATAGTTTGATCCTAGCACAAAAATGCACCAAGATAGGTCAGTCCGACAACAAATGGTTTACCTTAGAAGTTACCATTTTTCTATGGCATTTAATCACTAGTCAGTTTCCACAAACATTCTAAGGCTTGCACTTTTTTAACACTCCATTTTTCAAATGGTTCAGTCTGACGAATTTGGACACCAAGATGAGAGATAATAATAACTTTGACTAAATCGAAAGCTTCTAGATGATATCACACGGCTAGCGCTCCTTATTAACCAACACCTGATATAACATACATAACCATATGCCACGGAAAATCGTTTTCCTACTGTTGCAGATGTACTTATCAATTGTCGAATATTGCAAAAATTATTATCTCAATATTTGTACAGTTCAAATTTTATGAGTGATCGTTTAAGTACAATTATTATTATATCGATGAAAAAGTTTTCAGAAGTTCTATCAATGTATACTCGTAGAGAACGTTACATAGTTATATAACTGTTACATAATAAAATATAACAACGAATATATTTATCAGAGTTATAATAACTTATATCGCCACATAGGCATTGAGTAAGCGGTAAAAATCTGAAAACTTTTTTTAATAAATTATATTTGTTACGTTGTTGTTACAAGTACGTTGATTTGTTTTTGACGCAGGACCAAACATATATTTAAGACTTGTATATAATTCTGTTGCTTGACACTAGTGCATGCAGAATGTTTAACAGCAATCAATATTTTACATAGATACCTATTCAAAACAGTTAAGAAAATGATGAAAACTTAAATGAAAATAAAATAAATGTTGCTAACAATAATTTCATAAAATTTTTCGCTGTCAATTATGGAAGCAAAACAAAAAATTATGCTCTAGTTCATATATTAAAAGGTATTTTTTTCTTTTTTAGTACAACGTTTTGTGAATTTTAGTAAAATTATTGTTTCTATTGTATTCACCATTTTTATTAAAAAATCCAAAATGTCGTGTCTTTTGGATAGGACCCTTCAATCAACATGTATTTTTTGCATGCTGAAACTGAATGTGATAGTAAGAAACACGTCCACAGTGTAGATTTTGCGTAAAAGACGATATTGAGTAACAAAAAAGGGATTATTCTACCTAAATCCACTGGAGATGATTCTGGGACATTAGTAGGGTACTAGTAATGTGTAATGGAAATTGAGAAGTTTTTTTTAGATATGTTGAAGCCAACTTTCATACAAGAAAATGTATCTGAGTCACAGATGCGAAGGAAAATGGACTACGAATGGCAAAAATCACGTTGCAAGTCAAGAAACTGGGAGAAAGTCTTTAGTCTACTCATACCATACATCATATTCACAGTCCCTTCGATATCAGAATCTATAAAGAATAATAGGTCGGATCTAAAACACGAAAACATTCTCTTTTTCTTTATAGGCAATGCAGTAATACGATAGCGTCAACTTTAATACTCGGTCAGCTGCGAAACAAACCTTATTCTCAGTATCTCATCTCATCTACTAAACAATATACTTCAGAATCCTGACGCAGATAGATACATCATAAATATCCCACTAAGGTAACTAAAATGTTTAAGCAAAATCCAGTTTTAACATATCAAAGGAACATTCAAAATGACACCCCGTGTGAGGAATTTCTCATGGATATATCACAATATCGACAGCTTCCAGAGACATGACGCCTAAAATACATGAAATGGAATTCTTGGCATCTCTAGTCCGTTTTCCTCTGCACCTGTGATTGAGAGTCACTTTCTCATGTAAACTTCGGATTCAACATATGACAAAACGTTGGAACCAATATCTCAGAATACTGATGCCTCATGGATATCACCATGACGTCAGCTTTTAGAGCCATGAAGCTCGCTATAATGACACGAAATGTGATTTTTTGCTACTCGTAGTCCATTACCTCTATATTTGTGACTCAGATACGTTTTCTTCTATGAAAGGGCCTTGGCGCATAAGAGGGGGGGTAATCGGCCTTTTCAGTTTTTGAAATCTCAGTTGGCTAGGTTTGTTGAGAATAAAAAACGTGCTCTTTCCCATATATTGATTTACATAACTGCTCCAGAAACTGTTTTATTGGATCACGAAGATATTTCGCTTTCTCACGTATCTCAGCCGCATTAAAAGATGTTTCAATTCTCCTTGCGCCAAATTGAAGGTGTTCGACGCGCGCATGAAGTACAATTTTTTTTAAAAAATTGGCGGGAAATTCAATTTTTTTGGGGCTTCAAAAATTTTTTAATATTTAAAAAAAAAAACCTATTGACCTACGTTGTGATAAAAAAAATATATGTGATGTGTCTTCATCAGATGAAGACATTCATGAATTTTTTCATAATTTTTGAGGGGTGATAAGGGGTCAAAAAATTGTAAAACTGTTTTTTTTTCGCTGTTTTTTCGATATTTTCTTCAACTTATTTTTTTTTTCTAAAGAATAGAGGTTTCAAATAACTTTTGGATTAAAAAGATTTAAGGTAAACCGGTGAAAACAGATTTTTTTTTAAATTAACCTCTATTTTTTAGTAATATTTTTATAATCTTTCTTGTTTACTTTTTTCAACTTTTTTTTCAACGCTGTTTCTTGTTTATTTTACTTTTCTTTTTTTTTAATTATTTCTAACTTTTTTTGAATAGAATTATAATGAAAAACACATTTCAAAAACAAGATATTTTTACTGTGAAGAAAATAAATTCATATATTATAAAACGAAAATTTCATTTCAATCCTCATCTCTGTCATCATTTATAACTGGGATTTCCGGTGTTTGTTTACAATATTGCAGTGCAATATTGCAATGGAAAACATGTCGTTGAACTTTAGAGCACTTGCACACATTTATGTAGTCACTACTAGTATTTTCAAAAAAGTTTTTTCAGACCAGAGGTTAATAACATCTAATTGCATATTTAAAGATAGGTCAGTTTAATTTGAAGATTGAAATGTAATATTTTCTTTTTATAATATATGAATTTATTTTTCTTCACAATAAAAATATTTTATGTTTTTTGAAATGTGTTTTTTCATTATCTCTATTCAAAAAAAGTTAGAAATTATTTAAAAAAAAAAGAAAAAGAAAATAAACAAGAAACAGTGTTGAAAAAAAAATTTAAAAAGTAAACAAGAAAAATTATAAAAATATTACTAAAAATATAGAGGTTCATTTTTAAAAAATCTGTTTTTTACCTGTTCATCTTAAATCTTTATAATATAAAAATTATTTGAAACCTCTATTCTTTAGAAAAATAATAAAACTGAGTCTTTTCTGAAGAGAATATCGAAAAATAGTTTTTCAATTCCTTGACCCCCTATCAACCCCTCAAAAAGTATGAAAAAATTAATTAAGATAGATCTGATGAAGACACATCACATATATTTTTTTCATCATGACGTAGGTCAACAGGTTTTTTTTTGAAATATTAAAAATTTTTGAAGCCTCAAAAAAAACTGAATTTATCGCCAAAAAATTTTGGAAAAATTGTACGTCATGCGCGCGTCGAACACCTTTAATTTGGCGCAAGAAGAATTGAAAATTTTTTAATGCGGCTGAGATACGTGAAAAAAAAAACAAATATCTTCGTCATCCAATAAAACAGTTTCTGGAGCACTTAAGTAAATCAAAATATGGGAAAGAGCACGTCTTTGTATTCTCAATAAACCTAGCTAGGTGAGATTTCAAAAACTGAAAAGGCCGACTACCCCCCCCTTATGTGCCAAGGCCCTTTGGCTTCTATAAAATTTGGGTTATATCCAAAAGACGCCACATTTTTTAATGTTGTCGGTCGGAGTTTTGAATTTTGAATATATGGTTTTGTAATCTGTACGAGGTTACAATACAATGTCAATTGCTCTAAACTTGATAATGTCCTGAGATGTCTTTAGATAGGAATGGGAGAACATTCTGTTCAGTGAGACAATTGGCCTTATAAGGAGTTAAATAACAACCCCTTTGATGCTAGTGATTGAATAAGTGCTAAAAAAAAATGAATTTGATTGTGATGAATTGATGAGATCATGAGTGATTCTAAGTGTGCATTATTGTGATCTATTATAATTATTTTTAGCTATGGTATTACTTTGACTGTCAGGATTTTACCATTCAGTTAAAAAATAAACCAGAAAAGCGACAAAAATACAGAAAAATTCAGAATAAATACAGTATCCAAAAAATATAAGTAATAGCTTCTAAAACAAAAACGTGGAAGTTTTGCGGGGTGTAAAAAATACTACCTTCATATGGTCTGGTGTTCTAGGTCAATTCTCCATAACTTTTAACAAAACAAAATTCCAAAATAACGTTTGCCAAAATAAAATTAAGTTTGCCGTTATACATTCTGTAAAAGTACATTTATCACTTAATAAAATACAGCTTCTAGGTATCTCTACATAATTCAGCCGCAAGTATTTCTTCTTTATAAGACCGATTCATTTGTTAAAGGATAGTTCAATCTATCATTGTTTTAAAAATCCAAACATGACATCTATAAAATTTTATAGGAAACGAAGATTACCAGAAGACCTTTTCTTAATAAATAAATTAAAATTGCGTTGTAATATGAAGCAAAATATATATTTGTAGTTCTAAAAAATGAGTTTGTTCTGAGTAATAGTTGAATAATTTGTTCAAGTTTTTTACGATTCTGAGATTCTTTAACGTTTGAGTCGATTGCATTCAATTCTGCAATATTTTCTACAATACAGAACATTAACTATCATACTTATGACTGTAGAGTTTATATTAAAATAGCAATAATATAATGTATATAACTATGAATTTTTTTTATTGACTTGTGATATTTCTAAATACATATTGAAATTGGTTGTATGTATTTTTATAACATATAATTCCAGTTGCGAGATGTATCCGTGTTGCTAAAACTGGCTGCATACAATGCGGCGTAATGTTGTTTTCGTTTCAATTATGAATTGAATTTATTTGAACAAATAAAAGCTTTAAAACTCTATGGGTTGTTTTATTCATTTAAAAATATGTGGTCACAATTCCTTGATTCCAAATTCAAGGAAAATTGTTTGTTACGTAGTGGCAGCTGATACTGGGACATAAAACACTATTCAAAGTTGACAAAGCCGAATAACACAACAATAAAGTGAAACAAAAGGTTATAAAAACTTTTAACAAACTTTTAACATTTCTCGCTTGGTGAAACTTTAAAATTACAATTCAGTTTCTTTTTTTCAATCTACTTCATTCCTGGTCAGGCTTTTTATTAAACTATTATAACTGTGTCATATATAGGACAACTGACAGAGCAAATTTTTCTTGGCTTAAAATTTAAAATGATCAAATTCGTTTATTCGGTATTTTTATTACAAACAAAACTATTTATTATCAATAAAAAAAAATAGTGTGAAATGAAGGTAAGTTTCCCACTATTTGGCTCTCTTTACATTTTAGTTCTTTAGTTTTACAGCAAAACTGAATTAAATTATATTGTGATATTTGTGAAGTGATATTAGTGACAACTGATCGTTATTAAGTTTTATAGTATGCATATTAAATCTATGTAGTTTATACGCTACTTAGCTAGTAAAGAACTGTATAGAATGACAGGTGAACGTCCTAGAACAGACAGATGAATATTCTACAGCATGTAAAAACTATAAATAGCGCTGTAGGTGTAGTACCTACACCTACAGTCCTAAACTACAATGTCATTTGTATAGGACGCCGGTCCAATTCATATAAGTTTATATTTACTTATAATATGCCTCCTTTAACTTGCCTAAAACTGTCTTGAATTGCGTTCCTTTCTCTCAGGATGTCCCATAATTACTAGAGCTCAGAGGTTTAATAGATCCGTTTCCATACTGCCAGTTGAGTTTCCATAAATTATCAATAACTGTTCCATATGTTCAGGAGTTAAGCCCTAGAGCCTGTACCCATATGCCCCAACAAGTCACAATGGGATGATCTAATTTGGCGAATCAAATATCACACGCTAACGTCATTTTGACTAAATCCAAGTTAAATTGTCTTTGTCTGTCTCTCACACTCACACCACCACTTACACGAACTTTACATTTGTCTGTAGCAACATGCTGAAAAACATATGTTTTTACGTGCCAAGCCAGTACACTGTCACACACGGTACAACGTAGTTTACTACCATTAAAGGTCAGTTCCGTAAAATTGTTTATCCAATGCTCCACCGTAACATGTGATGGATGCTGTCCTGACATTTTTACAAACTCATTCGACGTTTCATGCACACGAATGATGAATCGATCAGCGCAGGTTAACTAATACATACTAAAGAAACACGTCATCAAAGGAGGGATTTCGATAAGACCCTTTGCCGGCTCCTCTGATTTTTTTTTAGTTTAATGTTGTGTTTATAGGACTGCACTTAAAATTTACAAATATATATAGCATCAGCCAATATTCGCTCTATTTATGTGTTTAAGGTATATGTTTGATTTACAGTTGATGAGAATGAAGTGACAAAATATACTAATTAATATTATAATTATTGTTTTTTTTTGACAAAGCAAACTTCGTAGTGAGAAGAGTACATTACTTGTGGACGCTCCGAATGCCTATAATAGCTAAGGAACCACAACACTGAAGCTATGTGAGCACAACATCCAACAACACGTGCTCCAACCTTGCACTGGCAATACCAAGATGTAAATCCAGTAGGATGATATTGTATCCATAAGTTATATATTATTACGTATTTCTCTAAATAATTCGCTTCTTCATTTTTAAACACTTTTTATTAACAATCTACAACTCTGCGATCTTATCTCTTTAACATTAAAATCACAACTAACTTATCCTAGCAACAACACCACTATTTATAGTTTTTACATGTTCTAGAAAATTCGCTTGACATCTAGAATATTAAATATGTCATTCCATACAATTTTTTACTAACAGCTAGTGTATACACTAAATAGACTAAGTATGTAAAACTAAGTGAATAAACTGACTGACTGATGCAGCTGCATCGCTAACTCGTTAATGCCCGCGGCGGGAGGGGGTTCAGCGGAAGAACGTTCCCCGATTCTCCGTCGCAACGTCTCGTCTATAAGTACTAAAAGAAAATCAAGGGCTAAGTTGAAGTTTTGGAAAGAAAATATAGTAAAATCAGTCAATTAATACATTATTAAATATTATCAGAAATTCAATTCATTTATTTTTTACCATGAGCGCAGTATAGTAACACGTCAGTGTTTATGAATGTAATAGCTTATGTATTTGTGCACCATATATGTATATGAAAAAAAAGTTACTCGGTTGCGCTCTATATGAAATAACTAGATAGATAAAGATTGCAAAAACTACAAAAATTACGTATTTTTGTAAAACAGTTCAAGTTAAGTGGTTCTTTTCATAAAGATCCTATTAAGTAACACAAAAAAATATATGTATTTTTGAAAACTTTATATTTTTCACATTATAAAAAAAAAGAATGATCTAGATAATAAATTCTAAAAAATATGATTTAGCAGGTATGATAAAGGGCCTTATCGAAACCCCCTCCTTTGACCGATCAAAAAAAGACTTATTTCTATTCTTGATTTTAAATTTATAATCTTATTTAATTATCAAGGCTGTTGCATTATGTGACAGCCATTATTTATTTTACAATTGTGTGTTATTGGCAAAAGTTTGACGACAACAATATTTCCTTTCGAGCTTCATCATAACAGCTATTTGTATTTCTGTCCAAATTTGATAACTTTTTTGGACGGCTCGTTATAACAATATTCCAGTCGCGTTAAGACCGGTTCTGGAATCTATTATTAACCTGCGGGCGCTAATAATTACTTTTTAAGTAAATGTTAAAACTTTTGAAGGGTGTGTGTTGTACATGATTCTAAAGGGGGTCTTTCATTTAAACGATGACAGTTGTTACGCAAAATTAGGTTATGTGACGGTTGATCTATGGACAATTGATCCGCGACGTTTGATCCGCGACATCTGATCGGCGGACAATTCATCCGCAAGACAATTGATCCACGTACAATTCAAATGCCCGACAATTCCACCGCACGACGATTCATCAATATCGAAATACACCTTTATAACATTTTCCACCTTTATAACATTTTACATTAAACCATATAATAACATTAACATATAACATTTACATAACATACACCATAGGAAAGTGCAAGATTTCAAAGCCGAGCATTAATAAATAAGAAAAGAATAAACTCTTCAAATAAAGGGAACTGACAGAGAAATATTATATCCTTAGTTGCCAGACTGATATGTTGTTTTAAAGCTGTTATAATTTATTATCTGTCTCTTCTTCTCTTTTATTGTCTGTCTCTGTGTTTACATCAATAGGGAACCTATAAAATTATGTAGGCGGGACGCCCCGCCCATAAATTATAATGCGCACGTGTGAATTGCATTCTTCTCTAACAATAAGTACAATAATCGAAATAAGGAATCAGTTTAGCCGTGTTTGCGTAAATAGAATATGTGGTTTCAACGAGACGGCTGCCCGGTCCACAACAGCCGACAAGTAACAAATTTCTTGGAAACCACATTTCCTGGGCGACTTATTAGTACTACGGGCACAATTAAATGGCCACCCAGATCCCCCGATTTATCGCCCAACGACTTCTTCCTTTTGGGATATTTAAAACAAACTATTTACGGACATGAACATGAAAGACCACGAAATTTAAATGATTTACGGGCCAGAATTGTACAAGTCCTAAATAATATTTCCCCTGAAGTGTTAGAACGCGTAAGAACTGAATTTTACGATAGACTAGGTTTTTTGCGAAGCACAAAGGGGCGACATTTTTGAACCACTTATTCAATAGGCATTTTTTCTTTCTTTCGTATTATAACCGGGTTGGTTTATATTTTTATTTTTTTATTTTTTATAGAACTTCAATTTTATTTTCTTGCAGACCGGTTAATTAAGGAATACAAATATTTGAAAATAAATACAATTATGTTCGTACACTTCTTTTAAGTGTATGGGATAATTGTAATAGTCAGAATTACGTAAGATAAGAATAATTTCGTTTCATACGGCTAAGTCAATGTGCACGCCAATAGCGGCGAAAAAGTACTGAGTTCCACTCCACTCAAATTCAACGAAAGGCGTGTAGGCAATATCCCACCCCACAACCTGTTAGGTTATACGTTTCTAATAGGTGCACAAGCGTGAACCACTGTAGCATCTAACTGTCTTTGTCTGTCCTTACTGGTGTCTTTTAACTTATTCTCTTCTACACATGTATCGCCAATATGTAATGGTGCAATTTCCTACCCTAGTATAACATTTACACAATAATAACATTAACATATAACATTTTATAACATTTTACACCTTTATAAAATTTTTTGTTTATTTATTATTTTTTATTACTTTATAACATTTTATTGTATACATTTTATAGATAATAATAAGTGGTAATGGATGAATCGTCGTGCGGTGGAATTGTCGGGCGGTTGGAATTGTACGCGGATCAATTGTCTTGCGGATCAATAATTGTCCGCGGATCAATCGTCGCGGATCACTTGTCCATGGATCAGCGGTCGTGTCACCCAAAATTATTTGTGTACACCTACAAGGCGAGCCAAAAATACATTTTCATCTTGGGATACAATTTATTTTCCCACTGCACCCACATGGGGTTGAAATAAGCAACCCCTATTCATTTTTGTGTTACAACTATTTTGTGGGTTGATTTTTAACTATAAAGAAATATGCATAATATAGGACAATATTGAAACCATTTTTACATATTTCTGTGTTTTTGAATATGCAATTGTTATCAAGAAAAACAGTTATATTTGTTTTATTGTCCTATTTAAACTGTGAATATAAATTCGTAAAAATGCATAGTAGACACGTGCTACTTAAATGTTTCATTCAATTAAACAGAGTATTAGACATTTGTCCAATGTAATTTAGTAAGTTAATTGTGTGTAGCTAAAACGCGTTATTCATTTTCTCAAAAATGTTTGCAATAGAGCAGAAAAATAAATTTAAATATACAAAACTGACTTTAGAATAAGTCGATATAATCTTGATAACCGTTGCATATTCGAAAAAATAGGAAGAGGTAAAAAAAGTGTTAAAAAGAACTGGGCTTATCATGCATCCTTTTCTAGAGTAAAAAATCAGTGTCAAAATCAACCACAAAAAATACACAAAAATGAACAAGGATTGTTTGTTTCAACCTCATGCGAGTGCAGAGGGAAATAATAATTTTACCACAATATTTCTTTTTATTAGTAAAAGACACACACCAAATCTCAAATTCTTACATTATTCCGTTATTGAGATAAAAAATTAAAAATGTATTTTTGACTCGCATTGTATCTGCGAATAACTTTGCAGGGAAGGTTCTAATAGAAAAAGTTTATATGGAAGAACACCTTTATATGGGACACCCTGTATATATACGTAAGGGGAAGGGGGTTGTGATTGATATTCAGTGCATTGAGTAATAATCACTTGAATGATTGACATATTTTTAACAAATTCATAGAATCTATTTAAAAAAAAACACACAGCCCGACTTTTTCTCTTGTCTGAACTTTTTATTTAAAGGCGACATTTTATTTAAAACTGGCGCATACCGAAAAAATAATGGTTTTAAAAACTCGATAAGACTTATTTCTTTGCTACATTTAGGGGAACACGGAGGAATCAGAGCCACTGGGTAATGAGAACCACTCTGTTTTACATATACTTAAATACGTTAGATCGTGTGTTGTCATCATATAGTATAGAGATGCGCGTGAGGGGTGAGCCTTACCGTCGCATCGCTGCTTAGTTGACTTTAGGCACAAATAGGTAGCACGTCGGTTTCTCGGTTTAATTTATATTAATTTATTTAATTTAGTTTAATTTATATTAATAATCAATTGCAGTTTGACAATAATACGGTAAGTAAAAAATGTATGTTTGGGGTAATTGGAGTCAAATGGCTCCCATTACCCCACTTTGACTCCCACTACTCCACACTGAAATAAATTTTATAACTATATTCAGATGCCGCGAAAACGTGCAAGAACTACGGAAAAGTGTCAATGGAGTCTGGATTTGCTAGATCGTGCTATCAGGAGAGTCAATGATGATGGTATATCCCTGCATAGGGCAGCTGAAGAGTTTAACATCCCGTACAGAAAATATATCGTAGATCAGAACAAATGAAACCTCGTCTTGGGAGAAAACCAACGTTTTCTATGGATCAAGAAGGAATTTTAGCTGACCACCTAATTCGAATGTCTAACCTGTTTTACGGGTTACACTCTATGAAATTTCGAAGAATTGCATATGAGTGTATTGAAAAATTGCGGATTCTACATAATTTTAATAAGGACAGCAAATGTGTGGGACCCGATTGGCTGGAGGGTTCGTCAGTCAGTTAATCAGTTAATCATTGTTCGCAAACCTGAGGCGACGAGTATAAACAGAATCAAAGGATTTAACAAAGAAGAAGTGGACCTCTTTTACAAAAATCTTGAAGAACTCATGGTGGATTAGACAGGAGTATCTACTGTCCAAGATCCAGGTAAAATTTGTTGGTAGTGCTACTTCTTGGGAGAGAGGAAAAACTGTCACTGCTATTTGTGCGATGAGCGCTGGTGGCGTTTATGTACCTCCCATGTTCATATATCCGAGACAGCCTCATTCTCCTCTTCTAGAAAAGGATGGTCCTGCAGGTGCAATTTATGACTGTTCAAAAAATGGATGGACTAATGAAAGTCTATTCTTAAAATGGTTAACATTTTAAGAAATTTATAAAACCTTGTGCAGATAATAAAATATTACTTATTTTGGACATATACATCATAACAGCCATTCCACGTTAGAAGCATACAAGTTTTGCAAAAATAACTACATTACAATGTCGTCTATCCCACCACACTCTACCGTCTCCACCGTATACAACCATTAGATGCCACTTTTTTTGGTCCTCTGAAAAGGGCATACAATCGTGAATGTGATTTACCACGTTTTGATTTACTCTCAAATCAAAAAATTTGGCAAAAATTACTCCATATGATGTAGCTGGTCTATTTCAGAAGGCGTGTTATGTTTAATAATTAGTTCATAATCATCAAACACACATCCATTAAGCGGGAAAAATTATATATTCGAAAAAGAGGAGATTTCTGTTACCTGCCTGGTGGTCGTTGTGGTTTGTCCACCTGGTGAGATCCACGCCTCTTCTTCCGTACCGGAGGGCTGGGTTTCTAGGGCAGACTTCACTCCGGAATCTATTTGCGTAACAACGAAAGTTAAATTTTGCGTGCGGTTGCGGTATATTTTAAAGATTTCAGCGATGCGACTCGATTGCTAAACGTCTCGTGCATATCTGTATATGAGGGAACAGTCACTCTTGCGTATGTCGGCTTCAACGAACTCCGTTCGTACTCAAAAAAAAGGGTATAACAAAAAATCTCCTTCTTTTATACCGATCATATACCGCGTGTTAGATTATTGCGAGGATGACCAAATGAGCGATTGATTCAATTTATATATAATACTATAACTATAACAATTTATATATATTTACTTAAAATAAAAAAGGAAAGATAAAGATAAAGAAAGACAAAAAAAAACGATATGGACGGAACAAGGCGTATAGTAAAATAGCTTCAATTGACACAGTCATAAGTGGTTTCCGTGCCACCGGTATAAGCCCAATTATTACAAATCTCTTTAACGACGATGACTATTACGTTGTAAATACTGCTACTTCAAACATAGTGAATAGCTCTCTAATGATCAAGAAAGCAATAAGAGAGATTCAAATCTTTACAGTCTACCTAATCAGAGCACTGTTATGCGAGATCATCTCCAAAAAACTCCTTTATAAGATACATTTGCTACTGAACTTCCTGTTATTAATGACTCTATTGCTATTGATCGAAATTTGGCCAGTGACAATCAATTAAACAATGACGAATCTGAATGTGATTTCTGCTTCTTCTGAACTAAATTCTGTCCTGGCACTTATATCTCCAGAACCGTCAACCTCCCGAGAAATTGGAAACCGAACACACAAACAACATTCGCAAATAATCACTGTCACTCCAAATAAAACTATTCTAGAAAAAAAAAGAAGAAGCGTGTTATGAAAGAAAATAAAGCACCAAAAGAAAAGGGTGAACAATGTAAAGAGCAGAAGAAAAAAAATTATAAGAAAATAAATAATAAAGCTAACAAATTTATATTTAAAGATGAAACCAGCTCATCAGAAGAATCTGTTAATGATGGCATTGTCTGCGATGATAATAGCAGTGATTACGTCGATGAGGATTCTAACATGTGTATGATTTGTTGTGAATCTGGTAAATCTAACGAATTGTTGTACAGGTGCAGGGCGTGTGGTGACTGGGCACATGCTCAATGCTCAGGAAGTGATTCTGCCAAAGATTATACTTGTGATTTTTGTATTCAGCAATAATAATTTTTTTGGAGATAATTTAACTGTAGTTTGTAAAGCTAATTTAATTACATTTTATAAGTAAATAGCCTTAGGTTTCTTAATTAGTATGAGAAATGTTATATTTTATGTTTTGTTGGTTTTTTGTGTGCGTTGGCTTCCATCGCCCTAGTGAATCTCATTACCCCATAGTCTGGCTCTTATTACCCAGACCCTTGGGTAATATTAAAATGTTAGTAAAGTATATTAAAATGTTATCATAAACAAAAGTTATTCGGGTTTTTCCTTATACGGCGCCAATTCCCCCGTGCTCCCCTACACAAGAGCCAGGGACTGTGACTCAAGTCTTGTGGTCTTGAATAATTTCTAGTCACGAATCTCTAGAATTTCTTAAAATATACAACACACATTTTAATTAGTTTCATTTACATAATAGAAATCCTTAAATAGGACCTTACATCCTACATCGCATTATTTGTTTACTTATTTAATTTTATGTCCACAGAATATGGTATTTTCTAATCAAATATGTACAGCTGCGTGATAAATAGTTAATCTATTTATCAGTATCTAATAGAAACATTGCAATTTTAACGTTTAGAACGGCTAACTTATACATTTTTTATCGCTCGTTTCTAAAACCCAAATCAGTGTTCTATTGTTTTTTAAGAAATGTGTACCTAGCGTATGCAACCAGTTATACAGAAGGGCAACAATCTTGGCTGCAGAGTTAGAGTTTTCATATTATAATAATTATTTTATATCCCCAAATTATTACAGATTAAGAACTGACTGCTCATAACTACATACATATGTACTCTATTTCCATTTTAAATTGAAAATAGGTAGAAAAAAAGCAAGGTAGTCAGATATATTTTCTAAAATTGCTAAGCTCACTATACAAGTATACTTCATACTTCAGTAAACTGTTAGTTCGTGACGTTCATAGAAAGCTAGGTTGGAAATATTTCAAAAAAATACATAGATATAAATTTATTAGTTAGCATTAAAATAAAGCGTTTAAAATTGCTGGAAAAGATAATTATAAATTCAAACAACTTTATGTATATTACTATACTTAAGAAAATTTTGAAGAGCCGGCCAACGGCGGCTCAGGCGGCTTGCCGCACAGAGTAAGACCACTGGCGGTAACACCGGTCAACGAGATTATTAGACTACTTTGCATTTAATACATTGCTAATACTTCTTCGGTCCACTGTGCCATAAAATTTTTACGACGTCGTTAAAATTATTTACGACTTTAGGCACTCAACTTGTTTAAGACGCCAGTGACGTGTTTTTCAGCTAGGTTTATTAACACAGACAATTTTTTGAGAATTGTCTGGCTAAATGAGCATTATTTACAGCAAATTATATTACAAATATTAAGAGTTTTGTATGTAGGCTAATTTTAATCTCCTATATTGATTTGAATGAAAAAAATTATTTCACAATTTTCGAATTTATAAAAGATATGCACGCCCATGGAATCATAAAGTTGCACCGCTTTTTTTGTTCCCCAGGCGTATCTATCATTTTCAATTAAAATTAGAAGGACTATACATATGTATGTATGTCAAAGTGACCAGACGTCCGTCATTAGGACGGACAGTCCGTCATTCAGAAAGCTTGTCCGTCTTCAAGAGCAGTCCGTCAAACTGTCCGTCATTGAATTTTTTTTATTGAAATGTCCGTAATTACGTCTTCTAGGTTAATCTGAAGATGTACCGACGTATCATATCGATCGTGATTAAGTATTAGTATTTCAAAAAGGCATCAAATTCGAAAAAGTATCCTTTTGAGAGTTTATATTTTTTATGTAAATGTGTTTTTCATTGAAATTCTGAAGTGCAAGGTAAAACGCGTGACCTTGAAAGTTTTAAAAACTCTAGCTTCGTCAATGTAAATCAGCTGAACATGTCCGTCTTTGGCAACATCAAAATCTGGTCACTTTAATATATGTACATGTACATATGTATGTATATTATGTACGTATGTATTTAAATATAGAGACATCCAAAAAAAACGTCATCAACTCTGGCTATGAACGAAGAGATGGAAATAGCGGTCATGTCTTAAGCGTTTCGGTTATGCAAACTTTTGACAAGTGTTGTTACAATTTGTAAAATAAACAATGCCTGTCATATGATGTGACAGTCTTGACAAGTAAATAAGGTTATAAATTCGATTAAGAATAGAAATACGTATTTTTTCTTGGCCAACTTTGATGACGTTTTTTTTTGGATGTCTCTATATATCAAGAGCCATATAAAAAACTTTATCAAAGTTGGCAGAGCACAAAAACGTATTTTTTTTTAAGCTTATTATAACATTATTGAACTGTAATGTTTATTTTACAACTGTGACAGCCACTTGTCAAAAGTTTCACGACAACACAGTTTCGCTTCGAGCTTAGGCATAACGGCTATTTCCATCCATTAATGGTTTTTAACAATTTTTTTATGGCTCTATATGGCCATCTATTTTAAGGCTATGGCACAAAACGCAACAATATATTTTTTTAATAGAACACCCTGTACATTTTGCAATTTTCTGCAAGAACTCGACCCTCTGATTTAAAAAAAATATATGTACCTACTTTAGTGGCATTTTATTCAATAGTTTGTGGATTATTAAAATTCACTGAAAATAAAATAAAATAATACATATAATAATATTAATATACTGCATTTAGAAATTGATTGTATTTTGATATGGGATATTTGGACAAAGCAAGATATGAAAGTCGTCTAATTCATTCATAAGAGTAAAACATATATGTAACATAATATATAACAAAAATATATATGTTTTTTTATTATGTGATCGTAATACGTATCAAATAGACGAATTATTTCATTATTTTGCTTTTTCCATATATCCTATATCAAAATATAGAAGTATTATAATGAATTTCGAAGCAAGAATTAACTTCATAGTCCACTAATTAAATAGTCCATTAATTCTGCATTAAAATTAGAGAAATTTATAAAAAGTAAAATATGGGGAATATTAAAAAAAAATAGTTTGGATGGTTTAAAGTTGCTCAAAGTAGTAATTTTATTTTAAACACCCTGTACACAATAGAGATATAAAAAAAACATTATTGCATAGCTGTATGATTCTACTGACCATAGTGCCAATACCAATACTTACTGCATATTCTAAAATGACTGTTACAAATAGTTTCAAATGTTATGGTACCCCTACTAATAAAAAAAAAATCTAAAGCGTCGAAGTAACGATAAAATCATAAGAATGCCTGTCTAGAAAAAATAAAAGCTTATTTTATTTTTACATTTCAGGACTATTGAGTCCTGAAAATAGGAAAATTTTTTTAAATCTCTAATTTCATTCTAAGTGCTATAAAAGCAAAAACAAGTTTTTCGAGTAAAACTATTTTTCTCTAATTAGTAGATAAGGTCTTATTTGAGATAACTACGAAGGAAAACAATTAAATAATTTGTCACTTTTAGGTTCACCTTTCAACCTTTCATTTTATATTATTATCTACTCTGATAAAATAGATATTTCGCAAAACTGACAATTATTAATCATCAGGTAAGTAGCAGTAATTAGAGCCCGTAGGTTAATAATAGATTCCAGGACTGTCTTAACGCGACAATATCGAAAATTTTATTAAGAGGAAAGTTTGTTCTGCGATTTTACATAGGCGTGCTAATATTCACCGAAAAAGGTGTTCCAAAGTAAATGTTTTCTTCATTTTTCAACGTTATTATTGCTTAGTAACAATGATTGTAAGATAATCTTTGATAAAACAAAATACGTTGATAATAATTGATCAAGAGGAATCATATCCGCCAGTAAAATAAAATCACCATTTACATGATAACCGATTATATTTTTTCTCGATGACAAATAAGCAAAGAAACACTTAACAAGAACGCTTTAATGCAACGGTAATACTGGAACAATTTCTAAAATAAATTCCCGTTCCCTCTAATTACGCAGACCGAACATGATTATATAAAAATACACGCGACCCCCCCTATCGACGGCATACCACCTAATAACGTTAATAACTAAAAGCCGAGGCACTAAACGTTAATTTAGGGGTAAACACTATAAAAAAACCGCTAAACCCTTGATCGAATAAGCGAGCCGCGGCCCGCCGTCGCGCTTTGCAAGCAGGGGCACCAGTCTATGTGCAGAGGCGCTAGTGGTGTGTCGTTCCGTTCGGAACGTTCTTTTGGAACGGTATTTTGTTGGAACGACTCGGAACGGTATTCATTTCTCGCGGAACGCATTATTTCGGAACGGAGTGTCTACTCCCGTTCCGACGGAACAGACGGAACTTAGGTCGGACTGGATCGGCGACGTACCACGTACAATATCACGATCACAATTGAACGCACGGGGACGGGACGTTCGTCGTTCAGTTTGGCACATTTGGATGAATGTGGGTTCGAGTTATGTTCAGCTGGGGCCGGTGATAGTTGGATCTCGATTTCTAGTGTGGAATATGGAATGTGTATTGGTTAAACGTCAAAACTGTTTTTTGATTATTCTTTTAAATCAAAAATATACTGTGTAATCGTTCCTTATAGATTTTCGCGAAAATTATAAACTTTTATGAATCAAACCGTTTTCGTTGTATAAAAATGTGTAGGTGATTTTCGCAAGTCGTTTTTTGCAATCATAAGTTATAAGTAATAACGCGACCCGGCGACCCGTACAGAAGAATTCTGATTTAAAAAAAATGATTTGAAAATAAAAATGATAAGCAAAAGAGTGGATAACTACATAACACGGTCAAAGTTTACTATTTAGTTTACTAACTATAATATCATATTTTAATTCTGTAAATTTTGACAGAGTAGTGTCACAGCATAATGCTGTGGTAATGTCGTAGGATTATGGAGAATCAGAACTTTTGGCAAATCTTATATGTAGGGTAGGTTGGGGTATTTGACAGGGGATTGGATTATTTAATTATTTTTTATATTATCATTGAATTGATTGTTTCTGTTTGGTATTTTTTTAATAAATGTAGAATCTCATGTCGGTGTCTATAACTAATTTTCGTTATTGTTTTTTTTGATGTTTTTTTAATTTATTTTTTATTTTTTTTTTTATTTTTTTTTTTTTTTTATATTTATAATTAAATTATTTATATGATGGTGGAAAAAATATTTTATTTTTTATTTTTTTTAAATTTGTCCTTTTTTTTTTTTTTTTTTATTTTTTTTTATTTTTTCTTTTTTTTTTTTTTTTTTTTTTTTTTTTTTTTTTTTTTTTTTTTTTCATATATATAAAAAATCTCGTGTCAGGTGTTTGTGGTCGCACTCCTCCGAAACGGCTCGACCGATTTTTATGAAATTCTTTATGTATATTTGGTAGGGTAGGGGAAAAGTCGGAAAGTATATTTCATACCGCTAGGTGATTAGGGTGTCCCTATCCAGAAATTTTTTTTATTTTTTTGACAAAAAATGTTTTTGTATTTTTTTTATTTGGCATCAAAAAATACCTATAAACCCAAATTTTCAATATGGCAGAACAACGTTTGCCGGGTCAGCTAGTAAATACCATAAAACTTGACCATGGAACGACGTTCCGATATACCGTTCTTTTGGAACGGTATTTTATTGGAACGAGAATGTTCGGAACGTTCCGGATAATGAATCGTTCTTCCCAACTCTAAGAGGCGCTCTCCGGATCCAGATGGCATAACCTGTTAGAAGGGTTTTAACCTTTTGTTGCAATACAGGGCCGCACTTATGTTTTAGGCCCGAGAAACATGTGCGTTGATTTTATGTACGTCGTACCGCACGTAGTTTCTGATGGTCCAAGAGCTCGTGACTCTTGGTTATAACGGATATGATTAGTAGTTGTCACACGAAGAGTTGTGTAGTTACAAACGCACAGTAGCTCTTTTATTTTTTGGTTTATTTCATCTTTATTGATATTATATACAAAGAATACTCTTGAAATTTGTGAATTTTCGCATTTATTTTACTATGTAATACAATATACAGTAAATAAAAAAGACATAAATAGACCAACCAAACAACCCAAAAACTTTGCAACCCAGTCTTTTTTTTTATTCGTTTACTTCGAAATATCCCACAAAACTGTTTCTTCACTTCACCAAGCAAAAGTCAACTATGAGTCATCTATTTCTACTAGTAACATGTTATTGTCAAAATATACACTGCAACCAAGAACATAATTCAACCGTAATAACACAACGATTGTGGGCAAGGCGCTCATGTGCTATATGGAATAAGTACAAACAAATACAACGTTGTTAAAGTAGTAAAAAACTTTCTCTTACTAAAGTAGTAAGAACTTTGAACTAAAGTAGTTAAAAAACTTTCTGAATTTTCTCTTAAATCTGCAAATGAGGTGACAAATATACCTCTTATAAGTTTTGACTCAGTAATAACGGATTTTATAGTAGCATTATGACTGGTAAGTATCAATTCTTGTTCTTTTGGTACGAGAAATTAATTATTTGTGTCTTTTCATTATTTAGTTTTAAGTTATTCGCGTGAAAGTAATTTTCTAGGGAATCCAGTGTATTTGTTACTGTTTGTTTCAGTGCTTCTTTACTTTGTTTACCAATTATTAAAGGGTTTCATCTGCATACATGATGAACAGTTGTTACATCAGTAGCTGCAGGTAAGTCATTAGTGTATAGGATATATAACAAAATACCTAATATGGACCCCTGAGGTACACCTCTCTGAATAGATATTATGTCTGATTTTATGAGATTTCCATTAATATCTGTTTCTATTACACACTGTTTTCTATTTTGTAGATATGATATTATTAATTGCAATGTAGTTCCTCTAATGCCAAACCTTTCAATTTTTTTTATTAAAATTTCGTGATCCACTGAATCAAATGCTTTTGACAAATCTAGACATACAACCATGGTATTGTTATTTTCATTTAATAATCGTGTGACCTCACTCAAGGCTTGATATATGGCTCTTATTGTTGTTTTGTTTTTTTCTGAAGCCATTTTGTGTATCTGACAACAGGTTATAGGTTTACAGAAAAGCTATTAATCTGCAGTAGATTACTTTTTCAAAGATTTTGGTGATATTTGAGAGAAGTGGAATAGGTCGGTAATTGTTTATTAAGTCTTTCTCTCCCTTTTTGTGTATAGCCTTGACGTGAGCCATTTTAAGATGTTCAGGAAATTTGCCTGTATTTAAAGTTAAATTTATTATATATGAGAGTGGATATGATATCTCCTCAGCTACTGATTTTAATAATTTAGTTGGTATTTCGTCTTCTCCTACAGAATTAGTGTTTTTTAAATCCATTATTATGTTTTAGACCTCCTTTGGATCGGTGGGATACAGAAATATGTTAACATTACTACTTTTCATACATTTTGTCACGTTGTTGTTACTGTGGTTATTATTTTTACTATCATTATTAAGTGGTGAAGCTTGATTCACAAAGAAGTTATTTATATTATTTAGAATTTTCTGTTTATTTTTTTCATATTTACCAATATTATCTAATACTGTAAATTCACTTTTAGTTTTCGCGCCAGTATAATTTTTTACCAAATTCCAAATTACATAAGGCAAATGTTTTTGCCTTATGTATGACTTTTAAAATACTGCAGTACTGTTTATATGTGTCAACAGATATTTCACCATTTAATTTTTGAATATACATAATTCTTTTATTTTTGCAAGATGTTTTTATTCCTTGAGTGATCCACGTTTTTTATTTTTTTTAATTCTCTTAATATATTTTTTTTTTTTGGAAATATCGCGTTCATGATATGTTTAATGTAACTTAGAAATCTGTCATATTTGGATCATCAATATCGTAAATATCTTCCTAATTGCGAGTTTGTAAATCATTTTTAATCTGACGTAATTTTGTTTCAGAAAATATTCGTTTTTTCATATTTGTCTTATTTTCTATAGTTGTATGTGCCTCCCACTCTATTAGTTGTGCCTCATGATCAGATAGAGCTGTTGTAATTACGTCAGCCTTATATATATGAATATTTGTAAAAATGTTATCTATTAGTGAATAAGATTTGTTTGTTATTCTAGTAGGTTCAAATATAGTTTGTCTTAGGTTGTACCGGGTGGGCAAATTTCGATGTTTTTATAGGGTATCTCGGTAACTGTAAGGGCTATGGAAAAATGAACCCACCTTTCCCGACCTCTTTTTTCGAGATAAATTCATTGGTGAAAACCAGAATTTGCTATATCTTTTCGTTTTCGAGTTGTAAACGAAAATTGATTTTTTTGAGTTTTCGATTGGTGTCGATAACTCGGTTGTTTGTAAAATTAGAAGAAATCTGTTTGCACGTTCTACAGGCACTTTTTTAAGTAGAATAGGATTTCCTTAACAGATTTTTATATCTTGTGTAGTTTTCGAGTTATGGCATAAACTTCTATTTTTTTAAATGGAAACCATAGTTGGCTATGATTTAGCTAAAAAAGGGAGGATTTTTTTCTCTTTACAACGATATATAGTTTGTGGGGTCTATGATGAGTGTTTATGCGGAAACAGTTAAAAATTTTAATTTTTTGTATAGGTATACTTACTTTGTTTTTTCTTTGCAGGAAGAGTAAGTTTCTATAGTAACACATTGTTACAACAATGTTTTAATAATAATAACTGTTGCTATGGAAATTTACTCCTGCGAAAAGTAACATAAATACATAGTAACAGTCGTATATAATGAATGGTATATTAAACTTAAATAACTAATTATGACATATTAGTGACTAATTAATAATTAATTATAACATATTCATAACAAGAAAGTTTAACACACTTAACAATCAAATTTGTAACAAATAATGTATGTAAAAAAATACGATACAATATATTTTACAAAAACAAAACTAGACAGATTAAAAAAAAATACGAGCATGATTATTTACCTAAAGTTTTAAAATTGTCGTCCGTTGTTTGCGATGCACAGTTCACATCGCTTTGAAACACTTTTTGTTGCATTATAGATGTGAATATTTGAAACGGAATTCAGACAGTCTATAAGATTTTCTCTCAGTTGAACCAGTGTATTATTTTGTCTTTTTTGTATAAATTGTCTTTAATGGTTCCCCAAAAAAGAAATCTAACGGTGAGAGATCTGGCGACCGAGGAGGCCACTTTACTGGCCCATTGTTCCCTATCCATTTCTCCCCAAAATTAGTATTTAATAATTCCGAGATTAAATTAGTATTATGGGGTGGTGCCCCGTCTTGTTGAAAAAATACATGTCGTCTTTCGTTAAGTGGCAAGTTGTCTAAAAATTCTTCTACTATGTGGTAGTTTATCATATTGTAATACCGTTGACCATTTAAATTGTCATCATAAAGTTGGTAAGCTAAAATGCGGTTATTATATAGGGCACACCATACACTAAAACCGAAACGTCCTTGATTTTGAACATCAACAGTCTGATGAGGATTATCTTCAGACCAATAATGTTTGTTGTGTCGGTTGAAAATTCCGGCACTACTTACGTAACTTTCATCTGTCCAAATGATATTTTTAAAAAATAATTGGTCTTGCTCAATTTGTTGTAGGTACCAATTGCCGAAATCCAGTCGGCGTTCAGGATCAGTTGGAAGGAGCTGTTGTTGTTTCCTTATTGTATAAGGTTTAAATTTGTGTTTTTTTAAAACTGAAAGTGCTCTTCGTCGCGATATACCAGACTCTGCTTCAATTTGCCTACTTGAAATTGAAGGATTTACGACTTACCATACCAACAACATTTATGGCAACATCCTCAGCATCTTGAATACGATAATTTTTGGTCTTGGTTTATTAAATCCTCCGTATTCAACGAGGTTTTCTTTTAGTCTACCAAAGATGGACATATTAGGTTGTCTCCTTTCAGGGTAGCGATTAAAATATGCTTCCGATGCAGCTTCAGAATTATATCCATTTTGAATAAAACACTCTAGCATATTAAACTTTTCGTAATTTTGATACGCCATCGCGCCTTGTCAATTTCTTTAATCGAAACTTTAAAACTATAATGCAAGCAAAAACCAAACATAAACAATTAATCAAACAGTAATGTGTAACTGTGTATTTACATCCCAATATCCAACTGTTCTGTTTTCAAAATGACAGGCGCCTACTGTGCAAAATCATTGAAATTACTATACTGTCCTTTATTAGAGAAACATATGTTTTTAACTGTTTCCGCATAAACACTCATCATAGACCCCACAAACTATATATCGTTGTAAAGAGAAAAAATCCTCTTTTTAGCTAAATCATAGCCAACTATGGTTTCCATTTAAAAAAATAGAAGTTTATGCCATAACTCGAAAACTACACAAGATATAAAAAATCTGTTAAAGGAAATCCTAGTCTACTTAAAAAGTGCCTGTAGAACGTGCAAACAGATTTCTTCTAATTTTACAAACAACCGAGTTATCGACATCAATCGAAAACTCAAAAAAATCAATTTTCGTTTACAACTCGAAAACGAAAAAGATATGACAAATTCTGGTTTCACCAATGAGTTTATCTCGAAAAAGAGGTCGGGAAAGGTGGGTTCATTTTTCCATAGCCCTTACAGTTACCGAGATACCCTATAAAAACATCGAAATTTGCCCACCCGGTACATAAGTTAGGTTACATTTAGTAGCAACGCGATCGAGAGCACATATAAACTGTAAACCTATTCTGAAATTACGAAAGTATACGAATCAGAATGCGCAGTATACAGTGTTTATTAAATTATATTTTTACTTACTTAATGAAAATATTTCATTTTCAGGTCACGTATACATTGTTTCGTTTTTACAGTCAACCACTAGGCATAATTTTTCGCTTTATAAAAAAGCAATTTACTTAACAACGGAAGATGTTCACCGGGCGAACTCTACAAATGACTAAATGAACTTCAAGCCTGGACCTCGCTCTGACTTCTATTTGACTGCATCATCGCTTTTTGCTAGAAACTATTATTATAGATTGTAGACGACCAAAGTTGACTTTGGCATGTCGCAAATGTTGACTTTGTCGACTTTGGCATGTCGGTTGTTATTAATGTATATCCAGCTTTCAAATTTTAACATCAAGTTGGCTGCGAAAAAAAAACAGTTGTTTTAACCAATATGGCTTTTTTGATGGCTTGAGGTCTTTTTTTATTATTTTTGCTTCTAATGCATGTTAACTGAAAGGCGAAATGAGATAAAAAAGAGTTAAGTGCTTTAATTAAAAAAAAAAACTGTCCCCACCTTATTCTAAAGATTTCTGGCACCTAGTTGGAATACAACCATAAACATTTTCTATAATAGATGTGAAGTTGTTAATTACATTTGTTTTTTTCAATTTTTTTTCTTGAAGTCGATCAGGATTATTAATAACAACTTGGAAAATTGTGTTCTTTAAATACTACAAACGAAATCGCATTGTGTTATGTCACACGATCTTGGAGGAAATTAATATTCGGAATTCAGGCTCACCAAGCGATTGTGGAAAATATTCTGTAACATTATCTTTGGTGAGTATTACGTAATTACGTAAAATTTATTTTACCGGTAAATTAACGGTAAAACGTGGAGATTTAAAATATCAAAAGTTTCATTTTTATTAAAAGCTCAATAGTTGAGTTTCCTGCGCTGAAAGCTTTCCAAAAATACCGAATACATGTAGGTACCGACATGTTATATACTTGACAGTTTTTTTCCAAAGAAAATTTACGTAAGAATAATTTTAGATTATTTACAGAATTGAACTTGATCTAGAAAAAAGAAATCCTTTTTTAAAATAAAACAAAGAGATAATAGAACATATTTTTCCAAGAAATATTTTAACATATTAAGTAAATTTACATATCTGCATAACAAACTTTGTATATAAATTTAGCAAATCTACTTCTCTTCAAAAAAAATCTGATTGTTAGCAAGTTTCAGATTTTCTAAGACGAATTTATAGAAAAATTGCCACAGAAAGAAACATGTAATTTTTGGTGTTTATTGCTTTCCGAAATTTCATTTTTTAAGTAAATTACCTAATAATAGAGGTAAATGACCGCTACCTATTATTCTCTTTCGTCCTTCCACTGATGGCTCACCAAGGAGCTTCGTCAAAAAATTATCTGAGTTCTCAAATCATGCTGCAGCATACTAAGATGAAACCATGCTTCGTCAGAGAAGAAAATGTTGTCCAGGTTGTTCTCACCAAAATTATTTAAACACCGCTGAAAAAACTCTTCCCCACTATTGTAATCGATTCAATGTTTTTTGGTAACAAGTTAAACGATACAGAAACAAATGCAACCTTACGTAATTTTTTAACTCTATGGTTACCTATAGGTACCTATAGGCACACCGGGTAACTGCGACATAACACGCAGAAAAGTATTACCAGCATTTTCCATAACTTCACATTTTCTTTTTAGCTCCTCCATTCGCATTGTAGGATGTGTGGAAGTTGTTGTTGTTGTTGTTGTGGTTGTTTGTTGTGTAAACATAATTGTATGGAGTATTACGGAGAATCTGCACAAACTGTTTGGTTTATAACTTGAACATTGACATTTCGACTGTTGTATTTAGCTTCTTCATATTTGGAGTTTGCTGTATTTTTCGTGTGAGGCTGAGGTAATCGAACCTAAGGTACGGTCCTGTCATGGAACATAACCTGTTAGTAGGCGAATGCCGTCTAGGCAGTCGGCCAGACAAGCGGCGGGTGCCGCAGCGCTGGTACACAAAGAAAAACTACGCAATACCGAGGCGACCCGATGTAGTAGATATTGCTACACAAACAGCTCAGTATGTTAGCACCGAGTTAGCGGGGATGGAATTACTAATGGATATACATATACATGTTTAATTCTGTACGGGGGATCGCCCCGGTTTAACGACCCTAATTAATAGCCTTTTTCCTCATCACGAATTAAAGAGGTAATCGTTAAATTCTACGTGAAATTTTAATAAGTGATTAATCATATTGTCCCGCACACTACACCCGAACCCGTGGACTTGAAACGGGAAATTAATTTTCTGTTTTCTCGGTCTTTTCAGTATAAGTCATTAACGACCTTGTGAGCTGTTGAATTGTTAGAAAATTTAACAACTAACGATTTACGCAATGCGTCCCAACGCGTAACGTCTTATTTTTTTTCTAGAACTCTTACTTTATTTGTCTTTATTATGAAATGTGCAAGTGAAGACAGGACAATAAAACTCATTGCTACTTCTTAAACACCTCCCGACGATGACAACATGATGCCAACTGGGTTTTTCCTTTCCAAATTTACTCCTCTGTTTAATGTATCCTATCTGTTTCTCACAAACATGTTGCGTTCAAATTACAGGTGGTGTTTATATCATACCGATATCTATGAAGATGGAGTACACTCAATAACTTTTGTATGGAAAGAGGTATATCTTACACGTTACATGTTTTCCTGTTCAAAATGGCTCGATTTGGAGTCTTTTTGCATTTCAGATTTGTCCATAACCAGCTAGACCTGAGGAATAAAGAGGAATTTTTGGATTTTAAAATACCTACTCTACATATGTTTTTTTATAATTTTAATTTACAAGTCTGAGTAAGAAGGTATCAAAATAATTCATTTTTATTAGATTTCTTTGCAAAATCTCAGTTTTTATTGTGAAATCTAGATTGCCGTAGTTGAAGTAAAAAAACACCAAAGTATCTTTTTTTTTTCAGAACATTATTAAAAATCGGTTTTCATTAAAAACTGTAAAATTAGGAACAATTTTTAATTCCAAGTTTATTATCCAAGTCATTTAACTCGCTTTTCTCAAATGGGAACACCCCGTATATTATGTTTTTTAATTCCAAGTTTATTATCCAAGTCATTTAACTCGCTTTTCTCAAATGGGAACACCCCGTATATTATGTTTTTAATATAGCTTTGAAAATTCTTCTTTTCAATGATACAAAACTTATTATGGTATTAATTTTATATAAATGAAATTTAAAAATAAAAATGAATTAAAAAAATGTCTAATAAAAATGAATGATTCGTTCTTCGTCAGAATGATTGTAATTTAAAATTAACCAAAAATATATGGGGTGTCCCATTTAAAAAACCTAAATTCCTATTTATTTCTTAAATGTAGGAAATTTTATAGTATTCCAAATTTTATAATATTTCAAGCTATTTGCAAGTAAAAACCCGAAATGTGTATCTATTTCCGTTCAGAAGTTATTACGTGTACCCTATCTTCGTAGACACCCGGCATATACATATACATCTAAAACGTGGACGCCCCTTTAACTAACTAACTCGATTTTCGTCGGACTTTTTTTATTATGTAATGAAGGGCATCCCAAACTCCACCATCCTAATAGTCAATGGCATGATTTCCTTATAAAAACCGAATTCTACTTTTTTTGTTATGACTCAAGAAGTCGTATGAGCGATTTTATATAAAATCTAAATCCACCATAAATTCACAAAAATAAGCCGCTCATTAAAATTAGCGTGAACACTTTTTAGATGAACGTCATTTGCGTTCTATTTAGATTAGAAACTTTAGGTTTATAAATTTCAGTAGCCTATTGGGTTGCTTTTATTGCCCCAAGGTTGCTATGCTGTGGCTTAAAGAGTTCGACGTCCATATCACAAAAACCATACTCATGTCGAAATTTAAATTCACTTAAGATTCTGGCGGCAATTCAAAAACAGGATGGACTGAGAAGGATGCTGGCGGGTAAAAACCCTATCCTAGCACACGTCGTAATCGTTTTAGGTAGACTTTGGCGTAATAGAGTCAACCCTATCGAAATTTAAAAACCACGTCTCTAGCCTGAACAGAACGAAAATGACGCTAATATAAAAAGTTTTGCGTTAAGTTTGACGAGCAGTTTAGGTCTGTACCAGATATACACATAGTCTGAAAATATTGAATTTTAGATTAAATGCTCATAATCCAGATATTTAACATTTTTTTAGATGTTCAGTAGATTTTTAGATTTTTACCTGATTTTCAGAAGGAAGTATACTCGTAGAAATACTCGTAGAAATTTTTTATTTTTTTTTATTTTAGTTTGACTTTTTTGACCACGAGCACCCATAAAGACACTGCTTAAACCTGCCTTAACCCACATCCATAAAGGCCCTGCTCCAAATGAGCCTTGGGTCCTGGCCCAAGTAGTAAGTTATTCTTATACTTCCTTCAAAATACAAGGGTGAGTAGGGCGCGTACTGCTGGGCGTGGTAGGCGGGGATGTCACGTAACGATGTCACGACTTCATGTAACACTCATACACTCTAGTCAGTTCCGGTCTCTCCGTTCTTCAGTTAGCATTCACCCTCAGGTCGCGCAATGCATTATTATAAAATTTCTCACAGTTGAAGGTGTCAATTCAGCTGAAATCTTTTGAAGACTTGAAGCATAATTTGGGGAGACTTGTCTGAGTGTGCGAATGGCACACAAAAACATTTTCAAAGGACGAACATAAATTGAAAATGAACCTCATGTCCGTCGTCCTCGAGCTAGTGTGAATGAGCGAAACATTGCCACTGTTCGGCGCCTTCCTGGACTATGACCGCCGTTTAACGGTTGCTGAAATTGCAGCTCAGATCGGGATAAGCTTCGGGAGTCATTACAGAGGAACTGAGGTTTCGAAAAATTTCCGCTTTGTGGGTACCTCGTCTTTTGAGTAAACAACAAAAAAAACAACGTCTGGAGATCTCTCAGCGACTTTTCTAATGTGTACAGGGTGAAGGTGATGATTTTTACAACATATCGTTACGTGTGATGAGACCTGGGTGCACCATTACACCCCCTCAATCAAAACAAGCTAATATGCAGTGGAGAAGGAGCACCTGTCACAGCAAAATTTGCCTCTCAGCTGGAAAGGTCCTTGCGACAGTGTTTTGGGACTTTTTCAAATGAGTTTTGCGTATCGACTTCATGACCGTCGTACAGTTGATGCCACAGCCTACTGCGACTGCCTACTATTGCCAGCTATTGGATGCGACAAAGGTTACATATCGGAGGAAAAGACGCGAGTTTCCGCTCAGAAACTTGGTTCTGCTTCTGGACAATGCCCGCCCTCACACAGCCAATCTGTTGAGGCTTTCGTGAGCAACTGGCTGGAAACACGTTGCCGATCTTTTTTTGATGATGACACTAAAAAACTTCCAATCCGTTGGAAAAAATGCATAACAAAATGTATATTGTTGATGAACATTGCTTAGCTCCTGCGTTTGTTGGTACGCCCCTGCTTAACGTAATTTTATTTCAATCTCCAGCATTCTTCGCCAGTGAAACGCAAGTAAGTATTAATTCCAAAACACAATTTAAATCATCGCTATGATTTAATAATACCCACCAAAACTGAAATATCCCGAATTTGTGTCTCGTTGGTTGCATAACTGATAGAGAAGAGCATACCTCATTAAAAATTCATATCAGGGATTGCGAACGCGCTTTAAATATTCATGTTCAGTTAATTATTTGTTTTGCATTTATCTGTCTATTCGTACAATTTTATTTAAATGTATTAAATGAATTGATAAAGAGTAAAACTCGTTAAATTGGTATATTACATTTTAGTGTTTGTGTCGCTTTATGTGTTGAGATTGGAGCAGGTTCAATTATTTAATAACAAGTAATCTGTAAAAGAAACTAATGTAGATTTTTTTATTTAGATTACAAACATATTTTTTAAATGCCAATTTTTGAAAAAATCATTTATTGTTATTATTTAGATACTTAGACTAATTTATTTGTTTCCTTTCTATATACAATTTGTCAAAGGCGTTGCCAACACTGGTGCCACAGCCATAGTTACCATACGCCCTAGAAAATAACTATATTTGGGAACATTGTTTAATTTTTTCGCTTAGCTTGAAATATCGAACTGAAAAAAAATAAAAAAATACATATCCCGTTATTTTTTATCTACACATAAATAAAAGTTAGTAAAAATACACAGAATCCTTAAAATGTCCTAATTACATACGTACAATAGAACTCCAATTATCCGAATCAATTGGGACCGGACCCAATTCGGATAATCAAAAATTCGGATAATTGGATTTTTTCCGAAAAAGGGTCTATTTTAATTAATTACTGTATGTATGTTGAAAATGGGAGAAAAAACTATTTTTAAAGAAAAAAGCTTTTACTTAAATAAATGAAAAGGCAACCCTGTTACATGTTAAGCGTACTTACAACTGCTGTACATTAGTACTGTATGTACGTACCGTACTGTAAATGAAAGTCATTGCTTGCTGAACATCTCGATCAAAGTAAGCTGTTTGAATGTATTCATCCGTTTTTGGGCAGCCAAGTCGCGCATCCGCTTGCATGTGGTCACACTCGGGCTGACGCTCCATCCACTTCAACGCAGTTTCAAAGCCGGCAAATGCTTCACTAGCTGATGGTCCCGTGTCTTCTTCAACTTCGATATTAAGGTCGACGTCTTCCTCGACACTTTCTTCTCTCACACTTTCAATAAGTTCATCATCATTTAGAATTTGAAACCCAGGGTCTGTTCGAATCACACACCACCCACTCTCCTATATCTTCAGCACTAACTTCCTGAACATCCAGGAATTTTCAAAAGAATATTTCTGAATTCCTCAAGTGACACGTCATCCTCATCTTCTCTTGTCTCTTCCCTTTCCTTTTCTTGAGCTTCTCTTTCTTCTTTCTCTTCTTCAGTTGATATGTATAATTTTATTCTGAAATTCTGAAAGCGATTCGGATAATCAGCGATTTGGATAGTCGGAGTTCGTATAATTGGAGCAGCACTGTATTTTACTCTGTGTATTATTATTGTGTTATTCTTCCACCACAAGATTTGCGATTTTTATTTATATTTATTCTTTTAGATCATGCATTAGAAATAGTACGGAGTATATTCACTTGATAATATGGAACTTCATAACTTCATATTATGTAAAAAAAAACATCAAATATGAAATTCCGTAATGATGAATGTAATGCATATTATTATAATTATATGTAGTGCATATTATATAAGTGCCAAAATTCAGTGCTTAATCAAAATATAGCGTCATTAGCGAGCGAATTATTTACAAACTACTATTTACTTTATTTGTAATTTGCATTCACGCTATTTATGGTGTAATTTAAAAAAATACATAGCATACCATATGTAATAAATGTAATAATGTATCTATTATAACGCCACTCTCGAAATATCTTGAAACTACAGATTCACTTGTACAACAAATATGGACATATATAATATTTGTTGTACACATTTTGTCAGTACAATTAATTAAGTTTAACGGTCACATGTCTGTATAGTGGGAAGATATACAGTTATAATGTAAAAAAAAAATGTTAGCATCAGGTATGTAATATTGTGTAAACAAATATATAATTTCAATATCTGCACCGTAATCCATATATGTAAAAATATTTACTTACTAAATTGCACTGTGTAATAATGATTTACCAACTGCCAACTTCAATCCAAATACAATAATTTTAGGTGTAATTTTATAATAAGCTTATTATTTATAGTATATGAAATGTTATACATACAGGAGAAGACTGTCTACACTGTTAAACGACAAAGCATTTCTGCGCATATGATACGGCCCGAAAACCCCACCTGCGTTGCTAACTAACTTACAAAATAGCTGATGTTCAAATCCGCCGAAAAAGACACGAATGGGGACTATTCTTCTGTCTATCCATTACTATACAGATCAGTGATCCCGACGATCCCACGCCGGGTTGTGGTTATTGCCAGCAATAGCCGCCAAGATGTGCTCATCCCACAATGCCTCACCTTCCACACCGCATTCTCACCGCAAGTCAACACGGGCCGACCCTATACGAGGTTTGTCAGGAAAATACATATAAAAGTGGAATAATACCTTTATTTTACAATTATTTAGGTATTTCAATATGGTCCCCTTCAAAGTACTCCCCCTGAGACAAGATGCACTTCTGCCAACGCCCTTTCCATTGTTGATAGGATCGCTGAAAGTCTTCAGTTGTGAGGCTCTTCAGTTGCCGTGTCGTTGCTGCCTTGATGGCTTCCACATCCCCCAAATACCGCCTCCGAAGCATCATTTCGGGAACAGGAAGAAGTCGCGAGGGGCTAAATCGGGTGAATAAGGCGGGTGTGATGTCACGGTGATCGAGCTTTGGGCCAAAACTCACGCACAACGAGCGACATGTGAGTGGGCGCATTGTCGTGATGAAGGATCCACCTGCCCACTTGTGCCAAATCTGGTCGAACTCGGGCCACACGAGCTCTGAGATGTCTCAAAACTTTAACGTAGAAATTTTCGTTCACTGTCTGGCCGGGAGGGATAAATTCCTGGTGAACAATGCCCCGAGAATCAACGAAAACAATCAACATTGTCCTCACATTGGACCTTGATTTTCGCGACTTTTTTGTTCTCGGGTCCCCTGCTTGCTTCCACTCCTTGCTTTGAGATTTGAGCTCCACATCGAAGTCGTAAAACCAAGATTCGTCTCCAGTGATGACCCAGTTGAGAAAATCCCCCTTCCTCTGCTTCCAACCAATCCTCACAGCAAGCAACCCTCCTTGATTTCTGTTCTGGAGTCAAAAGCTTCGGAACGATTTTCGCGCACAATTTTTTCATTAAAAGTTTTTCTGTCAGAATTTCGTGAATGATTGTTTTGGGGATTGACAGATCTTCAGCTATCATTCTAACTGTCAATCGACGGTCTTTAATAACACAAGCCCAAATTCGTTCGACATTTCCCTCAGAACTCGATGTGGAGGGGCGTCCTGGGCGAGGGTCATCTTTCACCTCTTCTCGGCCCTCCCGCAACATTTTTAACCACTTGTTTACGGTTGGTTCCTTTAGAGAATTCTCTCCGTTTCTTATTTTTTTGTTTCAAACATTCAAAAATCTCACGGGCATTCTTGCCCTAGCTTTGCGAGAAACATTCTCAATCGGAGAGAGCTCCATGCCGACGGCAGATAGAAAAGGGTTACTTTCAACAAGCAGACGTAAACTCCTACTTACTCGTAGGGCGCTCTGGCTCGAACTGAGCGTTGAGGGGATTGCATAGAGCGGGGGAACCACCGGGCTGCCCCTCCACAACGCCTTGACAAGCCGCCCCGATTTTTTTATACGTATTTTCCGGAGAAACCTCGTATATGTATGTTTTGTCATAAAATTTCCTATCACCTCACATCTGAATTAATAATCGTATAAATATTTGTAGGATTACAATGTAGTACCACCCTAAATACGGAATTTCCGCATGTAAAAGTTTTTTTATATTTCATTTGATTTTTATTAGATTGCAAAATACAGTGTTAGGTTGTGTGACAATAGATACCATTCTAATGTATTTAATTACATGACACCAAAAGTATATTTACATTATATATTTTCTCTAAATCATTACATAGTCTATGCAATTTTACATAACCTAACGTAGGTCCTTTGCGACTAACGTTAGGTTATGTTTTTAAAAATTTAAGTGAGTTAGTTTTTTAACACATTTATTTCTGTGTAGTTTATTTTCCTGATATTAACAGAAATTACAAAAATACCATATCAATTTATTTAAAATAAAATCTTATTACCCAATTTTCTTAATTTGTTCTCATTTAGTTTGACTAAATCGTTATACACATCAGGTTATGTTTTTATAGCTGTGATATTTGCATATGATTGCTATTATCCGTGACGTGTGACATTACCTTTATGACTGATGTAACCTTTGTAACCTTCTTAGTATGAGATATAATCCGTATAGCCTCTACGATTATTATATCTTCTTATATGTGTATCCTATATATGTGTCCTATATTACCAAGGTGCCCTGTACCAACTTCGTGACTCATATGACCTTTATAACCTATGTGACCTATTTTGTAAACGGATATAGAAGTAAAAATGAAAGTAAAGAGTTAACAATGTAATATTTAAATTCTTTTACCTCAAAAACCTATAAAACGACACGTCATATGACTATCTTTGTCAGTTCATATTATGATGCAGTTATGTCATGAATCATGTCAGAGAAGTAATGTCATAAATTAGAACAAAACAGTTATCCCCTACCACGTAATGCGAAGCAGAGCAGAAGATTTTTATAATATACATTACCACTGTGCAATTACCAAAAATTATGATATAATAATTTTATTTAATCTATTTTAATTACTTATTCCCCTTCAACCCCCCAACATAGTAAGCCATAAATCTTTAAATTTGCAGCATCTGTTACGTTGAATATGTCGCAAATTTGAAGAGCATATCTTGCATTATTTGGGAATTACCTCAACCCATTAATTAATTTAGTTCAAAATCTAATCAGCTCCACACCTCGTCGTGATACAACACTTTTCAAAATTTCTTGTTGATATCCGTGTTCTCGAGTTATCATGTAGGTACACAAGAAAAAGGTTAACAAACTGACAGACAGAAAAATGTTTGTTCGCTTCACAACATTTAAGGCATACAAATCACAAAAGGCGCCCGATCTAGCAATACTGTGGATAGAGGACTTGGAAGAGCGGTAGGTTAACATGTAATGCACCTTCAGTACAAGTTTGAACTTGTTAGTCATTTGTTTATTTATTGTTACTGTTTTCGTAAATCGGTTTCGGTTTTTTGCATTTTAAAAATGAGTGACATTAATTTTGAGCAACGATGTGCTACCAGGTTTTACTTCAGACTTGGACACAACGCAACGGATAATTTTGCAAAACTTCAACATGCACGTTACGGAAACAGTGTTTTTTCAAGAGCCAAGGTATTTCATTAGTTTGAGACATTCACAGAACGAAGAGAGTCGATTGAAGATGAACCAGCGGAAGGTCTACATCCTAAAGAACCGATGAAAATGTCGACAGAATACGGGATATTGTGCGTTCAGATCGTCGGTTGACGACAAGAATGATCGGGGAAGAGTTAAATTTTAATCATTTGAATCATTCATTAGATTTTGACTAACATTGGGGATGAGAAAAATCTGCACAGAAATGGTTTCAAAAAAACCTTTCGCAGGAACAAAAAGGACATTAGGAGAGAAACCTGTCTTGACATTCTGGAATCGATTGAACATTATCCTCATTTAATGAAACGTGTCATTATGATGATGAACCTTTGGTGTTTGAGTACGACCCGGAAACCAAGCACCAAAGCATGAAATGGAACACTTCAAGATCTCCAAAACCCAAAGAGGCAAGAATGAGTAACTCGAAGATCAAATTCATGCTGATTTGCTTTTTTGGTAGCCAGGGAATTGTCCACAAAGAATTTTCGCCTTCAAGCCAAACAGTAAATCAACACTTTTACAGAGAAGTTCTTGAAAAACTTCGAAGAAGGGTCATGTGTGAAACCAAACATCAAGAACAACTGGATGTTGCATCACAACAATGCGCTTTGTCACATAGCCATTTCAGTAAACGAGTTTTTAGCCAGTAAAAACATTCATGTGGCTCGTCAGCTTCCTTATTCGTCTGACTTGAGTCCTGACTTTTTTCTCTTCATTGAGAAAAAATCCTTCACTTCATTGAGAGATTGAAAAATCACCTCAAGGGACGTCATTGTGGGACCATAGAAAACATTCAAACGTCTGTAACCGACCAGCTGAAGGCTATTCCAGCATATGAGTTCCAGTACTGCTATGATGAATGGAAGAACCGTCTCCAGCGCTGTGTGGCTTCTCAAGGAAGTTATTTTGAAGTGGACAATACTGAATTGCAATTCTATTCGAATAAAGAAATAAAAAAAAAAAGTTTCATTACTTAATTTCTACTACATTACTTAATCACTAAACGGTTCTATAGTTCCACTCCACTGGAAGTATAGTTCCACATGGATGTGGAAGTAAAACAACGGTTTTTAAAGTGTTTTCAACTTATAGGCCGCGAGACCACCCACTTGTGTCGCAAAAACAAAAGACGGAAACAGAAACATTTTTCGTACATTAAAACACAGTTAAGCTCGAAAACAGATGATAAATGGTCGTATTATGGGACGAGATATACTGCCCACTTGTTTCTCAGATAACAGATTTGTTTTCAATAGAAATATATAAAAGAAAGGCGCGGTGATAAGCATAAGCAAAACACGGGAAGGCAACTCCGACGACAGGGTTGGATTTGCGTCGATACGTAAGCATGTGTTTGGAGAGAACGAAGATAAGGCCACTTTGCGACCCCTCGAAAAAATTCGCAGTAAGGGGTACAAAATAAGTAGATGGATAACGAGAAAAAAATAGCGCGGAAGCATTATTTCAAAGCGCTCATTTCATTAAGAATGTGAAAAACAATTACCAATACAGAATGCGATTATTACATGTTTTCGGAGTGGAGTACAAACGAGAATAAAGTAGGACTTTATGCTTACCCTACAGTTAGAGCCTCTCGTTTTCCGATATTTTCTATTATCGATTGACTAAAATTGGATCACAAATGCCTGTAATTATTTGCATAAAGGCAGTCCATTATTTATTTTCATTTCGCTCACATAAAAATACGCAAGCCGCACTGTCGTTTTCTGCAACTTTGAATCGAGCATTGGGTTTATTCAACAAAAAAAGCAGCCTTTGATTAAGATCTTGTTTCTTTTTGTAAACATCATGGAGGCAAAAAATCACCTTTTTTGGTGAATAACTATGGGTAGTCGCACTTTTAACTCCAGTTATACCAAATCAAGGTATTAGACTAATAGTGGGTACACTATATCCGATATTTTAGGTGGGTACTGTAAATCGAAGCTGTAACATAACACTTGGTACACATGTTCCTGAAACCCTATTAAACGATTTTAGAAGTGGAGGGGCCGAAACTTTCCCTTATGATTCAAAATGGCGGCCATTTATGAACCAGTGTTAAACATTCTTGGAGAATCAAAAAAATGCAGCGTTTCGCAACCTTTTCGACTATTTTCGCCATCGTGAACACGATTTTGATGTTTCTTTTCATTCGCGACTAACAATACTATGGTAAGAATTGAAAAATCATGACTCCTCAGAAAATCGGAGTGCAAATGATAAGATATCAGCACACATTGTCTTTACGCCGTTGACACGTGAGATGGGTTCGATCAAAGTAAATTATCCAGTAGAAAAACATATTTTATTTCTAAGAAATAGAAAGAATGAGCTCAAGTTTGATAAAAAAATAAAGCTACTGGTAAGGTGCCTTTTTTATAAGCATTTAGCATTGTCTTTGGCAAAGTGACTTCTAAAAATTGCTATGCAGTAGAAATTAAATATGAACAAGCAACATAACATAGCGAGTATAGTATTTAAAAAATACGTTTTTAGTATTTGATTGGGGTGACTTGTTTTCCGTCCGAAAATATTTGCGTTAATCATTTAATTATGTATTTTTAAACAAGAAAATGTAATTTGTGACGTTGTAAAAGATATTGGGCGCACATCCATATCTTATGCAAAAAAGAAACATGAAGTAGGTACTTTTAGATTCGATTTCAACAATATTCTACATTTCAATTACCATATATTATTCAACAAAATATTTAACAAAATCACTTACTACGAAACTCATTGGTATAGTAAAACAGTATCTATATGCGTTTGTCCCCAAACACAGCCGAATTGAAACGTAAGCCTCAGACCATGTTCTCTTATATCGTAGACGGAAGATTTTCCTTGGTCTTGTTTTTAGTTGTGAGAAGTATCTTCCTCGCTTCATTTGTTGATGTAATTACAGCTTCTTTGGTGTACTGTAGATACATCCACGTTCCACATATTTCCAATGCTTAGAAAACGTCAAACATTTGGGCAGCCGTAAGAGAAGTCATTATAAAATCATGCCCTAAATTCCGAAGCAAAAAAAAATTAAAAAAAGGCCCGTAGTTCCTTGGCAAAGATGTAATGTTAAAACTGAATACTATCTCCTGCAATATTACCAATCACATTTTCTTGGTGTTCTTTTTTAATTTATTTTCGTGATTTTTATCTTCCAAAAAAAAACAAGGTAATAAAATTTGGCTATGAACGAGAGAGATGAAAATAGTGGTTATGTCGAAGCTCAAAAAAACGTAATCGTAGTGGGTCAGCAAAAAAAACGTATTCCTATTCTATCTTTATAACCTTATTGATTGTCAAGGCTGTTACATTATGTAACAGCCATTCCTAACCAGATTTGATGACTTTTTTTGTTGGATGGCTCTTTATTTTCATAGTATATTTTACAAGTTATGGAATGGCCCATATTCCACACGAACGAAAACTTTGTACGAACCGAAGGTGACGATCACGGATCGAGAGTGGTTTGGCACGATTCTGCCAGTAGGTTTTTGTGTTCCTTATATTTTTGTATCAAAATCTTGTTGCATACTCAACTTATTGCAGAATATCCTATACGATTACTTACTTATGGTGCCTTAGTTTAGTAGCTTTCTTTTAAAGTGTGTTTAAAATTAAATTAATCGAGTGCGAGAGACGCGTGTGTCAGTGATTTATTGATAAATAAATTGGTAACTTGAAGTTCATTAACTTGATTTTATCAACCACGAAGTCGAAAACTAAAATTTTACATTTTGCTAATTTAATTCTGCGACCTCCGACTCCGACTCAGATTCACCTCCGACTCCACGGAGGTCAGTATGAGACTTCCGACTCCGCATCTGCCTCCCATAAAATAACCTCCGTAACGTCTCTGATCTACACTACAATCCACCATGAAGCACAAATGCAGAGGAACATCAACGCCCGCGTTGACGATTGCTTGTGGGCACAACGTCTTCATCAAACCATTCCCGATTGCCGTTCCTCAATTTTTTTGACCATATATCTGGTTTGCATCTGGCTGGGCGCTATTTTGTTTTAACCCATTTATTTATTGTGTACCTCGTATTTCAAATTTTGGTGAGGGGCCAGAAACCATTCTTATCGGCCCTCGTCTTGTTGTCTTGTACTAATTGTCTTTGTACATTTTATGTCGTTTTCAAATTAGAATATATCAAATCGTACGAAAAGACGCTGAAAAGTTGCCGATTAAGCCGATTCCGGCCCTGGCCGCTGGTTAGATAAAGTAACTTAATCGATAAGGGCCCTTCCGATACACTATGAATAAGAGAGAGAGGGCGAGCCGGGCATCCGAACAAATTCCGGTTACAGCGGAGAAACCAACAACTGTAGGATATCGCGAGCGCACGTACGTACATCTACCCCGACAAGGAGACAGGCTGTCGTGAACGGTTTCAGAAGGTTTCCCGATCTGTTAAGGATGTATCACTTACTACTGGAGTTCCTTTGACTTTTACAACGTCATTTTGTGTGTTACGGCTTATTTTTGTATAAAATTCCTTTTCGAAAAGAACAGCGGTCATAGGATTGTTACACTGAGAATTACAATAAAAACCTACTAACCATCTCGGCAAAATATTTTTCTATTTTGAGTTCCTTTTTTCTGACATTCTTAAAACACACTGCACAGTATGCATTGTATTTTTACTTTCGATTTCACAGCACATATTACATACAGGTATATTTATTTTCTATTATTTTTTTGTATTATATTCTATTATTTGTATTAATTATAGTGGCGTCTGCGAGTCGGAAAAAACCCTGAAAAAATGATCTGGATTTACCCGGATCGAGAGTACCTCTCCTCCCCGTTTTCGAGGATGCTGAACACGATGCCGGTGTCAGAATGTCTCTTTGGGATTGCGCAACCCCCCAAAACGACCAAAAACCACCCCCCTACAACATTTCCTTGTAAAAAAAATGTCATTTCCCCCGTTTTTCGAGGATGCTGAGCACGGTGGTGGTGTTGAAGATGACTTCCGACCCTCACCAACCCTCCACCGATCAAAACTCACCCCCGGAAGGGGTGTTTTTTTTTATTTATTTTATATCGGCGACAAAACGTCTGTCCCCCGGTTTTCGAGGATGCTGAACACGGTGGTGGTGTTCAATATCCCTTGCTACCCCCCACCAACCCCTACACCAACCAAAACTCACCCCCGAACGGGGTAATATCTTTATTGATTTGGGGATTGAAGGGATTTGAAAAAAATCGTCCACCACCATCGTGTTCAGCATCCTCGAAAGCGGGGAGGACAGACGTTTTGCCGCTGATATAAAAAAGTACCCCATTCGGGGGTAAATTTTGACCGGTGGAGGGGTTGGTGGAGGTCGGAAATAATCTTCAACACCACCACCGTGCTCAGCATCCTCGAAAACGGGGGGACAGATATTTTGCCGCTGATATAAAAAAAATACCCCTTTCGGGGGTGAATTTTGGCTGGTGGAGGGGGTTGGTGGGGGGCAGCAGGGGAATTGAAGAGAGTGGGACTTGGTGAGGGTCGGAAGTCATCTTCAACACCACCACCGTGCTCAGCATCCTCGAAAACGGGGGGAAAAGATATTTTTTACAAGGGAATGATGTAGGGGTGGTTTTTGGCCGTTTTGGGGGGCTGTGCAATCCGAAAGAGACATTCTGACACCGACATCGTGTTCAGCATCCTCGAAAACGGGGGGAGAGGTACTCTCGATCCGGGTAAATCGAGATCAATGGTTGTCCGACTCACAGACGCCATTATTAATAATATTTCGTATTTGATACATGGAAATAAAAAATATACCTACCATTCTATTTGAAGAAAATTTACACAGCTTCAATACTCAATTTTGATGTGTCAACATTTATGTATAAAATATACAGTGTGGAACAACCAAATTGAATAAATTCAGTAGCTCCATTATTATGCATTTTTTTAGAAAATTCTGAGACACGTCAATTTCTAATTCTAAAATGACATCTTGCGACGTAAAAATGTCATCCCTAAATTCAACTCCCCCAACCCCCCAGTTACAACCCCTAAATTTTCAAATTGTAAGTAGGGTTAGTGATACTTCATTTGAAAGGTCTTTTCATTCTATATTCAACACTGCTATGGTTTTAAATTTTATTGCAAAAATTAACAAGAAAAAAAAGATAAGTTTCTCCAACTTTTATAAGCCAGTGGCGGCTGGTGATAAAGGGCACAGGGGCACGTGCCCAGTCCAAATTTCAATAGAAAATATTTCTTTTGTGTTAATTTACTATAAATTACTGTTACAATAATATCAATTAATTGTATACGACAAACTATTCATATTCTAATTATTATTCCTTTTATACCACAAATAATGATTTTTATCACATATATATCACAGATTATCGATCGAGCACCGAGCCACCGTAGTCTGAATTCCTCTGATTTCGCGCGCGTGGGCGAGGGCACACAGTTTCCCAGCCCTCGTTTTTAATCGGGTTTTTTCAGGGACCGGTAAAGTTTGGAGACGATTGCAGCAGACAGACGTCGTTAAATCGTTCAAAAATCAGCTGAACGGGTCACACTTGTGGAGTGACCTTTTTTAGTGTTATTGTTTACTTTCTTCGCTGAGAAGTGTGTTTTTACTGTTTTTGATTGAAAAACGTTTATTTTTCTTTATTGACTAATAAAGATATTACATACGAGATCCGAACGGAAATTAAGCGGTTAGGAAGGCCGATACCGGATTTGATTATTTCCAAAACAGACGTAAGAAAATCGCGAAATTATTCACGAAATTTTAATAGTAGTGTCTACGACAGATTTAAGTGGTTATGTCGGTGTCCTAAAAGAAACAAACTGTTTTGTTTTATTTGTTTAGTGATGGGTGGCAACCGAGGTGCATGGACTCAAGACGGGGTGAGTGATTTAAAACATTAAATGAACGAGCTAACAAACATGCTAGCTACAATGAAAAACATTTACATAACATCTTAGATTTTAGTGTGTTGGGAAAGGTAGATATAAGGCAACAGCTTGATAGTGCTTATCGTGAAAATATAAGATGTCACAATTAAAATGTGGATAAAAACAGACATATTTTTGAACCAAATAATTAATTGTATTAAATTTTTGTTAATAATAAGGACAGGCGAGCTGATTTCCTCTACAAATAACGGTAACTCTACAAATAATGGGTTGCGACCCATTATTTTAATATATTTATGCCCTCAATATTCGTGATTAAATATTATTTCACAAAGCTACCAAATCCCAAAAATTATTCTTGTGAAAGTCTATATTTTTTGTATAAAATAATTTTTCATTGAAATTCTGAAGTGTCAGTAAAACGCATGACCTGAAACGCACCCTGTGCCCACCCATATAACACACCCATGAGCCGCCACTGTTATAAGTACCTAACACTATTTGTCAATTTTAGATTCTGAAATGTTAATGGAAAGTGGGCATGTACGGCAGCTAAAGAAAAATCTAAGATGTATGTAATGCTTATCCTTGAAGAAAATCCATATACGTCGAGTCGTCAAACAGTTTCAGCATTAAATATTAGCCATTCCTTGATTTTCCGCGTATTGACAGAAAATCAGATGCACCCATATAAACTGGTACCAAATAATGAGCTCGCGGAAGACGATTTTGATAGACAAATTCTCTTTGGTGAACAAATGATGCAAATGATAGATGACAATACTTTACAAATAGAGAATGTTTTATTTTCGGATGAATCTACATTTACACTTCACGGCCACGTTAATCGCCAAAACTGCCGTTACTGGTCGAGAGAAAACCCTCAATGGATAAGGGAACTACACACGCAAAACCCTGAGAAAGTTAATGTTTGGGCAGCAATAATTGGAGAAAATATCATTCGTCCCTTCTTCATTGACGGCAATTTGAATGGAGAAACTTATTTAGCGCTGATCCAAAACAATGTGTACCGACGATGGCAAACTTGTATCCAGCTGAAGGAAACCCACAACTTCCAGGTAATGCAATATGGTTCCAGCAGGATGGTGCACCAGCACATTAAGAAGTCAATGTCCGGCAATATCTCCACACAATCTTTCCAAATCTCTGGATAGGAGACGTGGTTCTGCAGAATGGCCTGCACGGTCACCTGATCTCACGCCGTTAGACTTCTTCCTTTGGAGATATATAAAAAGTATGGTTTACAAAACTACACCCGACGATTTAGCTGACTTAAGAATAAGAATAACACTTGCAATTAGGTCAATTACCCCGCAGATGTTAACTAATGTTAGAAGACATTTTTTCTATTTACGTCTAGGATGATGTCAAGATGCTGGAGGCATGCATTTTGAATATCTGCTGCATTAATGATTTGTTTTTTATTTTAATGTAACGAATTCCCTATGCTGGAGAAACTTTTTTTTCATGTTCATTTCTGCAATAAAATTTAAAACCATTACAGTTTTGAATATGGGGTGTCACCTGAAGGGGTTGAATTTAAGAATGACATTTTTAAGTCGCCAGATGTCATTTTAGAATTAGAAATTGACGTGTCTCAGAATTCTCTAAAAAAATGCATAATAATGGAGCTACTGAATTTATTCGATTTGGTTGTTCCATACTGTATATAAATATTGGTCGAATAAATTTTACTTGAAACATTTTTATATAACGTTTGGTTAACCCTGTAGTAACATATATCCGTGCATATGGGTCATACACTGTATAATTTTCCTTTGCTTTTGATAAACAACTCCACATAAAAGTTGATCTACTATTACTAGTAACTAGTACAATTTTAAATTAAAAATCGTCAATAAAATAGTTTATCGAATAATATAAATAGTCCTGTCAATGGCGAGGGTCTAGAGGGAAATGCTGAGATCCCAATTTTTGACTTCGGGGCTGTGTTTGGACAAGGAGGTAACACAAAAGTCCCTAGACCAAGATGGTAGAGGGAGTAATGGTTTGTAATGGTTTGTAGGTGTATGTCCTCTCAATAAATACATGGTTTGAGAACAATAATATGTCTATCATAAAATGGTCTTCTAGCAGTCCATATTTGTTCCCTACAAATACTTTACCATATGAAAAAAAAAACTACGAACTTCTCCAGTTCGAATAGTTGGGGATTTTAAATTAAAGCTGCAAGGGATTTGGGCTAATTTCACATCATAATTCTGCAGAAGCCTAGTAGAAACTATGCCCAGGTGAATTAAGACAGTTTTACAGCGAAAAGGTGACTGCACACAATGGTAACTATCAGTGGCTCAAATAGTCCAATTCTAATGCGCCACACGCATTTTCTTTTATGTGCTCGTATTTTCTAAGTGTAAAAGTCATGTTCATTAATAATATTGTTAATGTGTTCTTAGAAGTGTACTATATCAAATTAAATTAGTTGCGCAAATTTTGCTCATATTGTGTTTATATGAAATCTGCATATACAAAAAATATTTAATGTTTAGAAATGGGGTGATCCAATTCCTGTACGACTGGGCTCGTACGTGAAATAGAAATATATATAATAACGTTTATTTGTTTCGAAAGCACATGGGTAAATTACATATGTGAATACAAGAAATACAATTTTTACAAATAAACACAAAATTACACAAAAGTTTTAAGTAAAACTTGTTGGTGTAGGGTAAACCCGGGATAGATGGCCATGATTTTTTCAAAAGCCAGTTTCACAACCTAATACACAGAAATAACCTGAAATTTTAACATAAATTACATTTTCAATTCATAAAATATAAAATTATTCATTTACAAAGGTACACTAAATTTCATACTAATTAAAAATTCATAAAAAGATATGTTTCACTTGGCCATCTTACCCAAGTATCAGGGTTAGATGGCCAGACATGTAAGGGATAGAAACTTTAACCTGTTAATATTTTCTTTTGACGTCAAGTTTCTAGCTTTAAGTTTTCTACGTTTGTTTGTTTGAGTTTTGGGTCCAGCTGGAATAGGTGAAATATTGCTCAGAATTTTGGAAGGGGTCACTTGGGTCGTTTCATTTGAAATCACAGGCAAAATATTGTCTGGTCTTGTAGAAGGTCCTGGTAGAGGTGACGTTGCTTGACGTTTTTCAGAAGATTTTTGGCCACATTTGTCTGCTGAAGTAAAGTCGGTGGATCTAGTTGTGGATTGTGACAGGGGTGACGAGGTTCTTTCCTGGAGAGTTTGTCTAGATACGTCGATGTCATTTCCTCTAAGTATATCTGGATCACTTCCAAAAGCGTAATCTAGAATTGCAACTGGATTTAAGTGGTAGATTCCCGTTGCATTGAACCCAGAGATGGCGTTCCGTGGTGTTGCAGCCTTTCTCCAAGCATCTCGTAGTAGCTCACCAAATTGTAATCTTCCTAGCTGCCGATCTGGGTGTTTTCTTTTGCCATATTTCAACGGCATTGTAAAACTGATGCTTTAAAGATTTGAAAACAAATCGGTCCAGCGGCTGCAGATAATGGGTAGTATGGCTGGGGATGCACATTAATATGATACCAAATAATAAAGTGTTCCGTCATTAATGGCTACATAGTGTATATAACACGTTTATGGGATGGCCATCTATCCCGATGATTTGGTGGTCATCTCTCCCGATCGGCCGGGATAGATGGCCATAGTGTGCCATCAAACATGGTGGACGCCAACTGAAACAAAACCTACGTACCGGTATGCAGTTAGGCCTAAACAACTGCGAAAATAAAGTTTATCACACTTCTCACAGTCAAACTCATATTTAAATTGAAAGGTTATGACATGCTACATAATTTCAAGGGATATTGAAAACTAAAATCATGAAAATTACTTACTTTTAGTTGAAATACAAAGACATCCGGAACAGCAACACTCACTCACGTTCTTAACTAACTACCAACTGACCGGCAGCGCCGTACAGCTGATCGTGGAAAAACTATAGGCGTTAGCCATCTCTCCCGCATGGCCATCTATCCCGGGTTTACCCAATTGTAAATACAAAGTAAATAAAATAAACGTGACTGAAGATTAAGTAAGTTCAAAATATTTTTCTTGTAGAGCGTTGCGTATAAGTCTAACGAAAAATGCGTAATTTTGGCTCTCATGGAGCGGGAGAGTAATGGGGTCAGCTGACGTGATGGCGCGTGCACCTCACAAATGGTGAGTATTTCGTGAAAAATGAATCGACAAACTCTTCTTAAGAGTTCAAATGGCCTATTAGGGAATCTTTCTAAGCAGTCCAGGAAACGTCGAATTTCTTAGTTTCGTACGACGCCGAGGCGTGATGTATAAAAAATAACCGCGGATCCCACTTTGCGGTTGAGCTGTCTCGCTGATACTTATACAGAGTTGAATGTGTAAATAGCGTACGGGTAATTGTGCCTGAGAGTGATAATAACTTATAATCAAGCAGCTGTTTCCTGCTGTGACGTCACTTCCGAGTTACGGGCTGTTACACTTGTCAACTTCGCTGATTTGATTAACGGGTCAAAGATAGTTTCACGCCTAACGGCTATTTCGCTGCGACTTTTATTGAGAATTAAGAAATGAATATTGCATAAATGTCTCTTTTATAAGAGAATTTCTTCTAGCCGACAATGTGTTACTGCATTGAGTTTAAAAACTTCATATAAGTAGGTATTAAGGAGTGAGTCACAATAAAAAAAAAATTAGAAATATTTTTATAAAAATGTATTCAAAATATGGGCCTGATTTTATAGACAGAATAATAGATTATCTTTTATTAATTGATAAAATTGCTAAAATTTTACTTTGCCATTTGTTTTTTTTTCTTGAAAAACAAAGACAGATAACATACACATAAGCAATCACGTGATTTTGGGTAACGTCAAATAATTTTTTTAAATTACGAAAACTGATCATTTTTAGAAATTTCGAAAAATGTGGAAGGGAAAAAAATTGCCTGTTTTTTTAATCTTTTACCAATATACATGATTTCAGCTCTACAGTACCACTATGATTTTTTCAATTTCTTAAACTGGTTCAATTTTGGGATAAATAATAATTATAGATATGCGAGATAAATTTAAAAAATACTAAAATAAAAAACCATTATTGACTGCACTTTTACTGCTTTAAATGATAAACCTTTATTTTACTGACGATTAATTACAAAGTAAGAGAAACTACTTGTTCCACGAAAACAATGAAACGAAGTTTACATTAAATTTTAATTCGTCTTACATAATTTTAGAACTTTATTAAAAAAAAAACAAAATTAAGTAGACTGTGTGCTTATCTGATGAATTAAAGCAAATTTGCACTCTCCGTTATAATTTGGTAAGTGTTTTTTTATTAAAAAATATATATTTACTCTTACTATCAACAATATATTCGAAAGGTGATTTCAATATATGTATATAAAGGGTGTCCCATAATTCACGCAAGATTTGAATTTGACGCCATATGTGTGGTAAAGTGTTGGCAACCAAAAAAAGAAAACAGTTTGACAACTGACAGTTTAGGGTTAGTAAAAAATTGAGCACTACACGAAAGAACAACGCGTTTTCATTATTGAACATGGTTTCAAAAATACTGAAAGTTTGGCTGCTACAGTTCGCAAATTTCGTATATGGTCGAAATATTGATTTAAATTCATCAACTGTGAAGAAAGTAATTGAAAAATTCAGGGAGACTGGATCAATTGGGGACGCTGAACACACTGGCCGTCCAATAATAAACCGTTCAAATAATAATATCAAAGGAGTGCGTGGGAGTGTTGGTGAATGTCCAGGAACATATTCGCCGTCATGGATGAGAATTAAAAATTTCAAGAAGCTCTCTACAGCGTATACTCACTAAAGATCTGTGTCTCCATGCTTACAAAGTTCAATTGACACCAGACCTGCAGCCTAATGGCCATACACAGAGCAGAGAGTTCGTTGAATGGACTATTGCTCGTTCGTTGATGGATATTATAAAATGAATGCTCTTTTTTTCGAGCAAAATTATCCTAAGCGATGAAATTCATTTTCACCTTGATGGCTTCAGAGAACCCACATGTGTCGAAAAACAAATGCATTCACAACTTGTCACTGTTTGGAGCGGATTTTGGGCTGGAGGCGTAATTGGACCATACTTCTTCGAAAATGAGGCTGGTCAAGCAATTACTGTTATCGATGCTCGACATCGCGACATGATAACCGAGTTCTTCCTGCCTAAATTCGATGATATTGTGTGTGGACAACATGTAGTTTCAACAAAATGGTGCGACATGCCATACAGCCCGTGAAACAATCCAATTGCACGAGACATTTCCTGGTTGTGTACCTACTCTCTCGTTTCGATGATCAGAATTGGCCTCCTAGATCATCTGATTTAACACAATTGGATTTCTTTTTAAGGGGTTATTTGAAGTCAAAGATCTATGTCAACAAGCCCACATCCACCAGAGCATTGAAGGAAGAGATGCAACGCTGCATCAACGAAATTCAGCCACATTTATGCAAAAGATCATGGAAAATTTCGACAAAAATGTGCGTATGTGCCAGCACGGCCGTAGAGGTTATTTACTCTATGTGCCATTCCATACATAACCCTATAAAAAAACTACAATTGAAAAAGAAACTGTGTTTTCTATTTAATTCAAATCTTGCGTAAATTTTGAAACACCCTTTATATGTTAATAAATAGTTTTATTGTAGGTTTATTATTCAATTAACGCAGAATTTGTACTAGAGTGTTCAAACTGGTTCAAAAAGTGTGAAAAAATAAAAATTAGACTTTCCATTTTTTCGTTTTAATACTTAAAAAATTTGAAAGATATTTACAAGCAAAGAAAATGCTTTTTACCAACCATTTCTCCCCAATTCTGTAATTGATTAATTAAAATCTAATCAGCTGCAGATTTTGTTATGATATTTATGTGTTCCAATTTTCAAGTTGATAAAACGCTGCTTTAAAAGTTATTGTGTACACAAAAAACTGAACGGACAGACAGACAGACTTTATACATCCACATCCACCACTAGAAGATATTTGCTTTATTTATTAAACAGTCATTATTATTAAAAAAAAACAACGTCAATTCAATAAATGTAAATGTTTCAATTCGCGACCGCAGGAGAGAAAACCAGGCGTAAAAAGGGACACACGCTCCGTTTTCCCGTGGCACCGCGATGCCTGCCCGTCATCGTCCCAGAAAAAGCCCTAATATAATAATAATAATAATAATAATAATAATAATAATAATAATAATAATAATAATAATAATAATAATAATAATAATAATAATAATAATAATAATAATGTGTTTTATTGACCGTTAATGGCTTACAATATAATCAGGGAAATTAACAAATAATAAGAAATAAGTAAGGAAAAAAGAGATTATACTATCGAAAATCATGAAATAGGGTAGGTCAAAAGGTTCTTTGTTCAGCTTAAGCTGTTCTTCCACAAAGTCCTAGAAGATGAATACATTATTTTTTGTTTATACAAAGGTAGCAAAGAAAAACTCTAAATTTAGTTTTTCAACCAGGATTCAGATATACAGAATATATCATATTTTTTGTTTTCCAGTGTATCTCTAATACAAGTCATTTTAGGAAACATAGATTGAGCGTTCCAGTGACCAATGTACAGATTCTTGTATTTCATATTTACAGAATGTAATATTATAAATCGAATATAAAATAAAAAAAAAAAAATTAAATTCCACCACGTAACACCACGTAACGAAGTAAACAAGGTACAATATTAATTTAATAATAGATAGATCAGTTATTACAATATTAACATAAAATTATTTTATGCTTATCTATTTAGAGCCTTGCTTAGCACTACGTCTTTTTGGACTATAGTAGATCTTAGACCTTTTCCTTTTCTGAGTGCCCTTCCCAGGAGTATTGTTTTCAGTTGGATTGGACTGGAGCACAGGAGCTGAATTTGAAGTATTTGAAACACTTCCTACCTCTCTTTTCTCTTCTTCACTCTCACTAGTCGTTTCACAGTTGATTTCCAACTCTTTTAGTTCATCGATCGTATAGAGTTTATTATCGATTTCTAATGAAAAACCTCTAATTCGAGCAGAGAGCCTTTGACTTCTAGCTTGTTTCAAGTGGTAAAATAAGGTTTTATCTTTTAGCTCTATCTTCGCGAGAAGCGTCGTTAGATGTCGAGACTCCTGTACCTTTGAGTTTTTGGATATTTTTATATACCACTTGCTTGTCTAAAAAGGAGATAAATTCCAATATGATAGGGCTAGCTTTACCGTCTTTATTATCCAGTAAATTTATGTTATTAATGTCCTTACGCTGGAGCTGGGATCTCAATAGATTGTTGATATTATCTAGTACTTCACGTAGCAGATTGGATTTGTCATTTACAGTCATACCAAATCACTATATTATTTTTGCGGGTTTTTCGCTCCAAAAACTGAACTTTATTTTGGAGAACATCAATGGTCTTCATCGCATTTTCAAGAGCTGTCGAAATAGTTTCAATTTTCGTTGTGATATCTTTTCTTATTACATCAGTTTGTGCAGTATTTGCTTCATCAACAATATTCTTTATAAGCGCTGTTAATTCTGCGGTTGTTAAATTTTGAAAAGATTTACTGCTCTCCCCCATTTATTATACTGCTCTCCCACGTATTCAATTCCAATTGTTAACTTTGGTGGAATGAAAGTATTACATTCCTATCAGTTCAGCGACAGTTTTTGTGGTGAAACAATTAATATTGCCAATTGTCGCCTTTATTAGTCTTATGCTTAAGATAGTGTGGTATATCTGATGATATAATTACTCTACGGACTTACTCCAATATAGTCTTCTTAGAAGATCACTTGTATGGATTTGTCAGCTACTTCCACTAAGTCACACTAACTTTTAACTGCCTCAAAAAGGCTTTTAAACTGGAGTCAACTAGACACGTGTGCACCTCTGTTGTAGTCGAGTTATCTCTCGTTTCCACATTTCTCTTACACCAGAAGGCTTCTTCAACGACGAAAAGGGCGATAATCAGAGTTGTCATGTGGCAAAAACACGTCGGCGGCGTCTTCAACTTACACTGAAATTATAATTTGAAGGATGTACATTTTCTTTTTCCAGAACGGATCAAGTAACACGATTTACATATTTTAAAGGCCACACTGAGAGACAGAAATATTTACCGTCACCAAATGATATTGGAATAATGTCATCATTGGAATCACGCAAAAGTGTATTGGACGAAGAAAAAAAACATTAATTTTAACTAAGTAGATTTAAAGCATACCTATATAAAATATGAAAGTAAAAATAAATATTACGGAGCCCAACAAGTTTTTGACAATACCACAGGTTGTCAAAATTATTGAATATTGGTTATTCATTAGAAATATAACGGACGGTAAATAATAATTAAACGCATATGAAAGTTCTGATTAAAATTTTGGATTTTTCTTGCTGGGTAATCATTGGTTTGATCTTAATATTTTACAAAATATTATATTAAACAAATTAAAAGAATTATCTAGAAATCGGTTGCAATATTAATTTTCCAGCATATATATCCATATATATATATATATACACGTAAAACGACTAGGTGACACCGAAAATTAAGTGGACGTTGTCGCACCCAATATTTTAGGGCCTTTTGTGAACAAGTGGCTCCCAATACATTATCAATCTATATATGCGTTATGACACCATATATATTAAGTAAAATTTTCCTATATGAGCAAATGGCTCCCGACTTATTTTTAATCTCTGCACAATTTTTACTTTCCTTGTGAGCAAATGACTCATTTATTTTCGATTTGTATATGCGTTCTGGCACCCTATCGTTGGATTTTCTGAAATCCAACTGCTAGAATGTATAAATGGCTTCATATTTCAATGACACGAACTCTGGAATGTGGTACATACATATACAGTATGGAAACTTTTAACTGCAGCAAATTCGCTATAATCAGTTAATTATTTTCCCTCCGGCAGATCAATTTGCGTTTTTAGTTTCACATTTTTTATTGATACAGGGTGATATTGATACAAAAGATATCGCTTGAGACCACATTTTTTTTAAATAGAAATTTCAATTTCTTATTTCATTTTTGGATTCTATGGAACATTCTGATCATGTTTAATGCATCATAGTCATCTTTGTCTAAGTTAAACTGTGAGCATAATTAAGAGTTAAACAAAGTTAGTGAACTCAAAAAATCAGTTACCTAATTATTTTTACGCGAAAACCTGGATCAGGTCGATTTTTATTTTCGAATTTTTTGAACCAATTTTTTTATATACAGGGCGACCCAAAAAATAATTATCACGGGAGCCGCCATTTTTTTATGGCAACCTCAATTCCTTTATTTAATTTTCGGATTCTACGTGACATTTTAATTATATTGGAAGTATCATAAGTCATTTTTGTAAAAGATAAACTATACATATTAAGAATTAAACATACATATAAATGACTTATGATACATCAAACAGTGCGGACGTAAATAGTCCCCCCCAAGAGCGAGCGAGCATTATATATATCCAAAATACAGTCCGCTGTTAAATTAATTTTAAAATTCAATAATTGTGTTGTAAATTAAACTCAAAAAGAGAAAACTCACATCACCTGAGCTACATTACCTTGTCTGTACTGAAAATGAATATGGAAGTAAAAATTAAAGCAGGACCTTAATAATATGATATCTGCATTTTTATACCACGAAAACCTACAAAACGACACGTCACAGGATTATTTCTCTTTATTTGCATTAAAATTAAATTCACCTCCCCCTTTTGTAATTTTCAAAAGTCAGCCAGCATCACAAAATAAATTATTGACAGTTATTAAATTAGGGAACTATGATTTTTCTTTCAGTTAGCTACCTACGACGCAAGCGGGATATTTACAATAGTATTTGTTATTTATTTTTCCGCAAAAAAAGTTGTGCCGGATTTTTTTATGTACCCAGTATCCAGCAGAAAGTGCCCCCTAGCACCAAAATCAAAACTATTAACAAAAAAAAAATCACCTCAACAAAACTTTTTACAAAATTTGTCAAAAATGTTTTTTTAAAAAAGTTATTTGGAAACCGAATATAAAATTATAAGTTTGACGCCCTGGATATCTATTGGATTAACTATCATTAGTCCAAAAAAAGTTTCAAGTCAGTCAACAACATAAAATTAATTATTATTGATAATTTAAATTAGGTAACTAAGATATCTCTATTTGTACTTATTTTTACACAACTGATTCCAATTTCAAAAGTTAGCCAACAACATCAAATTTATTACTGATAATTGTCAATAATCAGTTTTATGCTGTTGGCTAACTTTTGAAATTTTATTCTATCAATCATTGTTAGTCCAAGAATTAATAGTAAAGTAACCAAAATATAGAATGTCAAAAGATAAATTTTAATTTGTTGTTTTTTTTAATAATTTTGTTGAAAGCAAACATTTTTCAAACAACAAAACGACACGTCACAGGAATACTTCTCTTTATTCGCATTAAAATTAAATTCACCTCCCTCGTTTGTAATTTTCAAAAGTCAGCCAACATCACAAAATTAATTATTGACAGTTATTAAATTAGGGAACTATTTTTCTTTTAGTTAGCTACCTATGACGCAAGCGGGATATTTACAATAGTATTTGTTATTTATTTTTCCGCAAAAAAAGTTGTTCCGGATTTTTTTACGTACCCAGTATGCAGCAGAAAGTGCCCCCTAGCACCCAAATCAAAACTATTAACAAAAAAAATCACCTCAACAAAACTTTTTAAAAAATTTGTCAAAAATGTTTTTAAAAAAAGTTATTTGGAAACCGAATTTGAAATTATAATTTTTACGCCCTGTGCCTTGGTTACTACCATCTATTAGATTAACTATCATTAGTCCAAAAAAGTTTCAAAAGTCACTCAACAACATAAAATTAATTATTATTGATAATTATTAAATTAGGTAACTAAGATTTCTCTATTTGTACTTATTTTTACACAACTGATTCCAATTTCAAAAGTCAGCCAACATCAAATTTATTACGGATAATTGTCAATAATCAATTTATTCTACCAATAATTGTTAGTCCAAGAATTAATAGTAAAGTAACCAAAATATAGTGTCAGATATAATTTTAATTTGTTTTTTTTTTTTTAATAATTTTGTTGAAAGAAAACATTTTTGCACAAAATTTCGAAATTGTGTCATTTTTGGGCAAAAATTTTAATTTTTTAATTATTTTGATAAATATTTTGTCGTGGTCGTTGAACATTTTGGATTAATTAACTAGTGAATAATATGATGAAACAGCGAAACATCGATGAAACTGGTAAAAAAGATTTACATGGCTGGTTTTTAGTCCAGGAATTTGCCGTTCGGCCGATTACAATTAGTTGTGGCGTTTTTTATTTTGTCGCGGTAGTTGAACATTTTTTTATTAATTAATTAGTGAATAATATGATGAAACTTAGCGAAACATCGATGAAACTTTGGTAAACAAGATTTACATGGCTGATTTTTAGTCCAGGAATTTGCCGTTCTGTCGATTGCAATTAGTTGTGACGTTTTTGATTTTGTCGCCGTCGTTGAACATTTTTAATTAATTAATTACTGAATTATTCGATGAAACAGAGGATTTTACATTGAGCTAGGATTTTTTAATTTTTTGTTTATAAATAAACTATTACAGTATGAGTGTTTACATAACTAATTAGCGACAAAATCAACTAACAAATTTCACGTATGACGTTTTGAAAACAAACAATTTTTACTAATGTGTTTCGCTATCTTTATATAAAGTTAGCGAAGCACCTATGTATTGTTTTTTTTTTTAAATAAATCAAAATTACATTTTCTCATTTTCACAACTAATTAACGACAAAATCAACATACATTGTTGGAAACGGACAATTCTTGAAAATGTGTTTCGCTAAGTTCATATAAAGTTAGCGAAACATCGTTTTTTTTTTAATTCTAACAAAATCGCCATTAGCACAACTAATTAGCGACAAAAAAACGGCAAATTATCATCCTATACTCGATATCATTATCTAAAAGTGTTTCGCTAACTTTATATGCGTAAAAACCGTTATTAGGAATTGACCTTTAACACCCTACCCTGTAAATGGAAAACGAAGCATTTTACGATATCTATATTGATTTTTTGTTTTATTTTGGGGCATAGACGCGCAGTTAAACTAAGGGTAACTTTGTACTATTTAATAGTACCTTTAGTACTATTTTTAGAATCACCTTGTATATCAAATTTGCTATGCCTGTCGTTCCAAATGTTGAATTTTACTTTTTATCTGTGCAGCAGTTCTCGCAGATTGCAAATATGTACGAGATAACGAAATTAATTCATCTGCAGTACCTATTTTATGTTAATCAAGTTATGGTAATCAAGTTCAGGTGCTTTCACGTTTACTAACCGTAAATAAATGAAGGTGCCAATGGGGCTTATATAAAAGATCTATGGAGGTGCCACAACGTAATTTTATGTTTCAGAACATGCACTAATATATGGTGCCACTACGCTTAGTTACAAATAGTTCGTTCGCGCGCGCCCTCTGCAGATTATACAATTCAATTAAAATTCAATTTTTATAGATAAATGGTCCATATAGCGCCATCTTCATATTTGGTAGGTGGACTACCAAGGTGCTTTTACATCTAAATACGGCTTAAAACGTTGTGGCACCACCAAACGGTGCCACAACGTATATATAGGTGCCATTTGGTCGATATACTTCTTAGTTTGGTGCCAGAACGTCCCATTACATATATATATATATATATATATATATATATCTCCAAATATAAATCCATATCTCAAAAAAATCAAAATTTTCACTGTTGACAAAATTCCGTATACAGTGTTTTTTTTTTCGATGTTTGGTATAGAGATCAATATACTTTTGATCATAGTCTTTACAACTTATTTCGTATATTCCTTATTTTTCGTTATTGTCGATTTTGTCTTTGGGGTTGCCCAAAAGCGTCTGTAGTTTATTTGTATAATTATAAACCAAATTGATATTAATATTAAAAAAAATAATCTAGTCCACGGATGAATTTAGGTTCATATGGTAACGAAACAAATTTCGAATTGTCAGTATCTCTACGAAAAGTCGTGGTATTATACAGGGTTCTCCTAAATTTATGCTTCCTTATTAACATATCTATTAAATGGACTGAGTAACCGTTATTCTTAGCTATATTCTTAATTAAATTTTTCTCATGTTCAAACCTCTCTTTATTGAGGGGGAAACTTAACGAACGGTAAATTAGAAAATTAAAATTTGCGGGATTGACACACTTGCAAACAATGAGCATATATCAAACGATACCAAAATTTCACCTTCTTGCAACTAGATATACTTGATATTGGTAACTCACTAGAATTTATAACTGAAAAACTAAAATGTATTTTTGGTAAACAATATAATTTAGGTATTACTGGATTTGACAATTGTAATGTTTGTCTCAGTGAAGGGGTAATCAAGTTACATTATTTTAAACATGTTTTAACTCCAGTTGTCATTTTTGGCAAAACATGACAACCACCACCAGTCCACTGATTGCTCTGAAAAAAAAACAGATGTTACGGTTCAGTGACCGTACGAAAAATTAAGTATAAATACTGCAAGTGTGTAGGTTAGAATTTAGTTTAATCTTCAACTGAAGATACCAACTTAGTTTTTGTGGAAAACGTCCAGGTTTTTTTTTTCAGTTATCTGTGAAAAAAGTGTTAGTAAAAAAGAGTCCGGGTTATTATTAGTATATCCTGTAGGTTCCAATCCTAGCCTAGGCAAATTGTATTGGCTTTGACAGCGAAAAATTAGTCGAATCGAACTCCAAATATGCCATCCTGCAAATAGGTTAAAAAAGCCGAAATCCTTTGACGAAAACATCAACGAATCTCACCAACAGATTTAAAACAAGAAACCCCCGTTTTTTTGTCTACCTGAGACTACTGGGAAGCGTGCTAGTAGACGATAAAAGCACTATGTTGCCGCGATACCCACCTGCATTAATAAATGAACGGAAAATTTAGAGTTGCCGGTCGTTCCGTCTGACCCAAGAAGCATCATAGAGGGACCATTATAACGAACAATTAAACCAAATATCCGGTATATTTAATGTTCCGCATATTACCGTCTACCGGGTAGCTTGTTAATTTGGATTTAAGGCAGATCTAAATTAATAGACGATTCTGCGAAAGATAAGAGAGAGGCCGTTTTACATCAACAGTACACCAACATTTATAAATATAGTCTAGATTATAATTATTATTGTAACGCTACTCGCAGTAATCGAACGAAACATTTATTTTTAATATTAGACCGGGCGACAATGACATATTTCGTATCATGACTTCATACAGTCTGCCCTTTTAGTGCATTAAATAAAGGTTATTATGCATTATATTCATATGGAACAAACGGCAGATGGTTTAAAGTTAGTTAAAAACATTGTTTTTAAAGCGATTTGATAACGATACTGCGCACTACGTATCACCTCTCACCGCGAGATATGTACCGCTTCTAATCGATAATAGCCTCTATTTAATGCACTTAAAAAGGGCAGACTGTATTGAAGTCATGATACGAAATCTGTCATTGTCACCCGGTCTATATTCTGTTAAAACAAAATAGTAGGTGCTAGTAAAACAGTAGAATTCAGGTTTACTAGATATTTTCGGCAAGAATTTTGTATTTATGACTGTTTCTAGCATTAATAAACACAGATAATGATTTTTTAAAACAAGTTTTGAAAAAATACCACACGTAGTAATCTAGGTATATTGAATCAGCTGGTATTAGGAGGGTTAGAATGTGTAGATACTCAATTACAAATAAAATGCAACGTGATGATAAAGTTTTGTACAATACCAACTCAGTAATTTGTAGATACATACAGGGTTTGTCCGGAAAGTAATGTCATTGATTTTTTTCCCGAGACTGTACGCGCCAGCCCGCGATTTACGTGCTGGGATTGTGGTGGGGGAATCTGGCAACAAGATCCAACAAGCGTCAGTTGGCTACCGGTCGTTGTAACGGTCGCATCACTCGTTCTTTGAGAGTCGTTACAGTGAACCGGTGCAAGAAAAATGCAACGTTCGCTTGAGCAACGGATGGCGATCAAGTTTTTGTGTGAAACTGGAGAAGAGTGCTGCGGAAACGATTCCAATGTTGAAGAAGGCTTTCGGCGTAGATTGTCTTTCGGACAGGCAAATTTTCCGGTGGCACAAGGCCTTCGCAGAAGGTCGGGAAGATGTCAATGACGAGAACCGCGCTGGACGGCTATCAACCTCCAGTTCCGACGACAATGTGAAACGTGTGCGTGACTTGTTGAACACTGACCGTCGTCTAAGTGTCCGTTTAATTTCCGAAACATTAGATATTACGAAAACCATTGTTCACGAAATTGTGTCGGAGTCTTTAGGAATGAGGAAGGTGTGCGTCTTCCGCATTCCCACACCTGCTTCCTCGTGGCCGATTACCTCGTCAAGCAGGCATCACCGTTGTTTCCCAGCCTCCCTACAGCCCCGATGTGGCCCCCCCAGACTTTTTCTGTTTCCGCGCCTCAAAACCCCAATGAAAGTACAGCATTTTGGGTCGGTGAAAAATATTCAGAAGGCTTGCACCGACGCTTTAAAGGCGATTCCGGAAAACGACTACTGTGCGGCTTTTTATGCGTGAAACCCGCTGGAACCGATGTGTGGACGCAGGAGGAATGTATTTTGAAAGTTTCTAAAGATTTGTACACATAGAACCAATAAAAACCATTTTTCAAAGGTCACTGACATACTACTTTCCGGACAAACCCTGTAAGTCATAATAGGTTTGAAGGGATTCATTGTTTACCTCAGTGGCGGCCTTTTGTTATAAAAATGTGGAGATTGTAAATGGATACTTATGAGAAATATGGCGCAATTTTTAATTTTTCACAGTCGAATACGAAAATTAGAAATTTTAAGGATCTTACAAATGTTTATATACGCACTGTCTAATTCGTTTTCGTATGTTTAGCCGACACTAAATTCTTTTTAATTCGGACACCTAAATAAGTTAAATCAGTCAATCCTATATTTGTCAAATTTGTTCACCAGCTAATAATAAGAAGGGGAAAAACACGCATGTTTTATATTACAGCCGCAAATCTACACATTTCTTTTCATAAATGTCTCGAAGGAATTTTCTATTAAAACTTTCTTTTTTTTTTTCAAGATACTATTTGCACAATATTTAAGTCTAGAGGGCTTCCAAACCTTTGCGTTTCAGCTTGTTCGACAACTTTGCACTTTATTTTTATTTACGATGAAAATACACAAGCAATATTGCCAGATGCCTCTGTAGAAAAACATCTGGCTGAAATAATAAATAGTTGCACTTACTATTGCAACTTGCAACAGCATCCAGCAAGTTGCATACATAATGCAACTTGCTGGATGACTTTATTAACGAGATACATATTTCTCTATAGAAAATGTTTGCTAATGCGCTGTTAGCTACGGGGTATGTACAAGTATACGACGGGTAGCAATAAATTTGTATACACATTGTCACAAATGAACTACTTTTATTAATAATAAATTTAAAAATAAAAATTTCGTGTTTTTGATGACCTTTTGGAGGTTGCGCAACCTGCAAACCTTAGCACCAAGCGCCACTGGTTTACCCCTACATTTTCTATGGTATTATTTTTTTTTTTTAGCAATCACCCCATATTTTCATTAAAATACATGAATCTTAACACCCCGTGGGTATCTTGTATCACGCCAAGACTCGTAAACTATTGAATGCAAAATCTTACCCATTTTAACATATTACAACTTGGGACCTATTAGTATCACAGTCACCTATTAGTCACACAGAAAAATCCCAAATTGGATATATGTATGTTACTTAACATTGACAAGATGGCGGTGCTACCCAACATATACCACAATGTGAATAGTTTACCCAAACCAAAAGCAGTATGACGTTCCGCCGTTACATGATTCTTAGTGTATATGTCAGCTGCTGTTCTGCCACCGTTCGTCGCCAAAGACACATTTATTTGTGAGTTATTACTTTTTGTGTTGTCTGCGAATTTCCAAATGGCTGATGCAAAAGAGGTACAGATTTGTATTAAATTCTGTTTCAAGCTCAAGAAAACTACCCATTGCATACTGAAGACCAAAAACTGATTGCTCCAATTCTTGATAAAAAAAGAAAATTATGGTGGCCCCACCTTCCCTACTCTTCTGACCTAACCCCCAACAATTTCTACCTCTTCCCTAAAATGAAAACCTACCTGAAATGGCGACGTTTTGACATCATTGAAAATATCCAAGTAGAATTGCGACTGGTCTTGAACACTCTGCTTTTAAAGAAAACTGCTTTTGCCGCTAACTGCTAAGTTAACTGCTTTTTAAGAAAATTTTGGGGAATTTTAAGTAGCACCCAAACAGTGTACAACATATATGTATATGTATTAAATTTAGCATTGTAAAGAAAATCGAAAAATTAAAAAAAAACAGTCAGAGTTTACATTATTTTAATGTATTATACATGGCTATTGATTCTTCCATATCGATGAATATCAAACTAAAAGAAAGATTATGTACTTCTGTAAAAAAAGTACATATATGTAATATTAATAGTATGAAAATTTTATGCACCCCCCCAAACCGGAATCCCATATCAGAGACAATAAAAAGCTACAATTCTACAGCAAAGTACCTATGTATGTACAGTCCGCGACACTAGGATAGCATCACCCTTAAATTACAATACTGTCAATAAATTCTTTATTGTGAATATGTAAGAATGAAAAGTTGATACTAATAAATTAAGCAAGGAGATATACATACATAATTTATTGATTAAAAAATATTTGACGAAAACCTATATCATAGTCCTTTACTACTGATTGCGCCTCACACCAAATGCAGCATACCGACGGGTTAAATTGTTTCATTTTTCCGGAGATCATATGTACGCAGATGCATAAAATATACCTGCACAACGAGATAGACAACTGCATTAACTTATCTGCACTTATTCCAACTATCGGAAACAACTTTTAAAACATATTGTTTTACCGCTTCTGTGCATGTCAGTAAAAACCATGTGAAGTTATCCTAGTGTCGCGGACTGTACATACTGCACGTGTTCACTCGCTCCCTTTTCAAAGCAACGGTTAAATATATGTATTTTAGTTTATCTTCAAACGCATCTTTCAAAATTATTATCGATACACCACTTGTATTCCAAAATAAATAAATGGTATTTCGTGTTTCAAAGAAGGCAAAGGGTCGGTTTATGAGATCAACCAGTCGACTACTTAGAAAATGGGTCTATAAAAACAAACATAATTAAATATATCAAAACATTCACGACAAGGATTGACTTGCAATAAACGATTTGATGTATATAAATTTAATACTTCTTGGTAACTATACAGAGTGTTCCATCTAAGGCGGTTTGCAAAATGTTATACGTTATTCTGTGTCGCAAATGCTAAAACCTATATATGACAATCTTCCAACAGTAATAACATTTTTTTCAAATAGAACTGACCCATTAGTAACCGATACCGTTGAATGCAAAAATGAAATTTAGGTTGTCTATATCTGTCTCCTTCAGTTTTCGAGAAAAAAATCGGTTGTTTTTTCAAAGCTCATGAAAAAAGAGATTTAAAAGAAGCAAGTAAACTTTGACAATATGTTTTGCAGCATTTAAACTGACAGCAATGAACACAGAACGTAGTAAGAACAAAACGTAAAGGCAAATAATACAATTATAATGAAAATAAATAATAAGGTAAATACATAATAAAAGCACACTAAAAAAACGAATTACATACGCATAAACCATTTTAGATCCAGATCTCGAAATGTATCCTAGGTTACCAGATCTTACAAATCTCTTTATGAAATTTAATAAAAAATAAAGTTTACAATACTCCACTAACGACGAGGAAAAATATGTGTCAACATATCTTTTCGAGAAGTTTCTCCAGAAATACTAGAAAATGTGAAATGGTCATTTAAAAATGGAATTTGTTTCCGTATTGACATTGACAATTTCGAGCTCTAAATGTAAAATGGTTGTTATATGTATAATATTTTTTATTAAATTTGTTTATCGTGTTTTATTATATATTTTTATTATTATTGGATTATTTTCGTTTGTGTTTCATTCTTACTAAGTTATCTGATCATTATTATCAGTAAATAATATTTACTGTCAAAGCCTACTTGTTTCTTTTAAATCTCTTTTTTCAGGAACTTTGGAACTTTACTCGAAACTGATGGAGAATAGATATGGATACCTTTATATTAGCTAATTTAATTTTGCATTCAACGATTTAAGTTAGTGTGGGTCATTCCATTTTAAAAAAAAGGTTATTGCTGTCGTAAGATTGTTAGGTTTGACAATAATTGGTATTGGCGACACAGAATAAGATACAACATTTTGCAACAATGAAAATGAAATAGTAATTCATGGTTAATCGAACTATTCAAACCGCACATCTCCAACTTTTTTGGTTTAGACGCAATTTAAAAATATTTAAAGCGCTGTAATCGTGATATTTTTCAAAGAAGGTTGAATATCTCCAAAATGGTGAGTTTCAGGTATCATGTATAATTATAATGTCAATCTAGAATTTACTGCAGTATCCAAAAATGTACAAAAACTTAGGGCGGTCAATTTAAAATAACAAAGTTGTGTAGCGATTACATGAAATGGAGCACCCTGTATGATTAGAAATATTTTACAAATATGCACCACATCCTTTTGGGAAACATTTATAGGAAACATTTTTTCTTAAATATACATATACAGTAACAGTTATGGGATAGCCGGTGTTATGTGGAACACCTTGTGTAAAGTCTAAAATAAAAATGTTTATGTCAATAAATAGGACATAAATAAACTTTGCATCGGATATCTCTCGAAAAGTCAAGTAGATATTATATACTTTTTAACTCTGAAGATCTACATAAAATTAATTAAATGTTAATTTATAACCAGTCGGAAGACAGGCGTCGTTATTATACCTGATACTTATTTAAATTTAAGTGGTAGCCAGTATTCTAATTATATTTATAATATATTGTCAGCATGGTAGTCGGTATCGGTTGGTTGCTACTCTACTGTAAATCTATTTTAGTGGGGAAAACATACACTACCTATCTATAGATCGTAGTGCTGAAAGGTACATTGGTATTAATAAGATTAAAGTCAGGTATTGGTATTAATAAGAAACAGAGGATAAAGGAACGTGTGTGTCAATAGTACAGAGATAACATGTGTACTTCTATTATTGTAAATGTTGAAGAACTAACGAAAAACAGATTTGTCCACATCACATACTATACAGAATTGCAAAATAGCAAAAACTAGCAGCATACTAAAATCTTGAAAACCTTATAAATACGGTGTGCATGACAACATGAAGTTTATATTGTTTCCGTTTCTCATACCTGTAGCATGAAATTGTGGACATATGACTATTTACATCAACACGAAGTAACAAGGAAAAAATGAAAAACACTGTATTCATTTCTTAAAAATATTTTTAACTCTAAATAGTATTCAAATGTACGAAAATAAATAAACTATACTAGATTCTACTGGTAAATTTAGAAACAAAAGAAAAAAACAACATAAAATGCATTCATCATCTTCATTGTGAGATGCGATTGGTATACTTTAGTGATAATTGTGAAAGGCTTTCGGAACCCACTAGGGAAGTGCAATCAAGGGGTTCTCTATCATCATGCTGACCCCTTTTGAACTATTTCATAAGGCAGGTAAGTTGCAGGTAGTTCCAAAGAATGTCTAACCGAGCTGACTAAAGTGACAGTTTTAAAAAATAATAAGCAAGCAATCGATCTACGTCGGAAAGTAAGCAAATTTTAAAAATATAATTATGGCCATGAGCTGCCAGTGTCTCAGAAAAGAAATCAAACTTTCTCACTTACAGAAGTTGGTTATGCAAAAATGTCAGGACCTCATCACCACTCGCAACCAGTTTCTAGTAAAGTGTATAGATTTAATGTTAATAGTCATCTGATGATGCATACCTGGTTGGTGGAAAGTACGCGTTAAGTTAAAGAGTTTCGGTGCCAGTGGAAAATATGTCGTATACCTACGACAAAGGTTCTAGTTAGACTCCAAGCTACTAATCAATTACAAATATTATTGGAGCAGAATATATGCTTCAGTAGAGCGTATTTACAAGCCATCAATTATTAAATTAGTAGGTAACGAGCACCGGCTGTACCCAACAAATAATAAATTTAGGTCCTCTATTAGATTGATATCGCGTTAAAAGGGAAACTACCAGTATTTATACATGAATTTTTTCAAAGGAAAACACGTCCGTTATTACTTTTCCGAACTCTGAAAACCGTAGCTTTTCGTTTACCGTACATTCTGAATTATCTACAGTTTATGATTATAACAGAGTGTTAGCATTCACTCATCGAAATCGATTAGGTTCGTAGTGGAATGGCTCTGAAAGGGAGGAAGAGAGACGAAACGAGAGCAGAGAGAGACGGGGCGAGCAGCAGGTCGGTAAATCTGCTAGTTCCACTACACTGCAGCGGGGTGTCACATCCCCGCTATTATTATTAAAACAAATATATGGGCGCCGTATGGAAATACGTTTATGGAGTTGTCTGAAATTATCCGTGGGAATATGAAATTAGAATTGTTTTTGAACGGCACCAGTTTATGGCAGTTTGAAATGTATATTATTGAGAAATTTAATTATTTAAATACAGGTAGTATTTAGAATGTGAAATTATTTAAATGCTATAGATTTCAGAAAAATACATTTATGTATTCAGAAAAATACATCCACTTATAAATACGAGGGTGGTTTGACAAGTCCTAATTATTTTTCCACATAATTTAGCTCGATAAATTCACTTTTAGCTCGATACATTTAGTCCAAAGTGTGTTTTACAACTTTTTTATTCCTTCTAAATAATATGATTCCTCAAGGCCATCAAAATAAGCGTTTCTTTCAGCGATGACCTCTTAAATCTGGAGAATATGGTGGATCAGGTAGCAGTGCATAGCCCAATTGATGAATTTTTGCCATGGTGATTACACACCTATGCGGTCGTTTCTGCTTCAAAACAGTGTCAAATCTGCCCAACAGCTGTGAATAATATTCGCCGGTGATCGTTTTACCCTTTTCAAGGTAATCGATATGAATGACACCGCGCGAATCCCAGAAAACTGTGGTCATGACTTTGTTGGCCGACAGCCTTAGTCTTCTTCGGTGCACGTTCACCTATAGAAACCCACTGTTTTGATTGTTGCTTGGTGTAGTGTCTCTGGTGTGGTGTGATGGATCCATAACTCGTCTACGGTAACTAAACGGCACAAAAACTCGTTTTGATTGCGGCTGAACATCCCAATCTTCCTTTGAAGTGGTCACACGTTTGTGTTTATGGTCCACCGTGAGCAATCGCGGCACTCATCGCGCGGACTGCTTTTTCATATCAAATATTCATGCAAAATGTGATGCACCTGCTCAGTTGAGATGCCCACAGCCTCAGCCAACTTACGCACTTTCAATCTTCGATCGTCCATAATATCATTCCATGGATTTTATCGACGATTTCTGGCGTAACGACTTCTTTCCGGCGACCTGAACGTTCAGCGTCACTTGTACTGGTGCGGCTACAATGGAACTCAGTAGACCACTTTTTAACCATTGAAATTGACAGTGCAGAGTCCCCATAGTATTTATCAAGCCACTCCTTGGTTTCGGTAATGTTTTTTTTTTTGCGCAAAAAGTTATGCTTAATCAGCACACGAAATTCACTTTTTCCATTTTTGTGGAAATTAACGAGGTTAGCTGCTGTCAATGGCTGTCAAACATAAACTAAATGACGTAGCTTGCTCAAAATTTTACATTAGTCTACCGATACATAGCAGTTGACGGGAGCAGTGTTGCCATTAAAGTTACTGCGCGGGAAATTCAAAAGCCTCGGACTTATCAAACCACCCTCGTATATTTATTGTTTAACTTTTTAAACAACGTAGTTATTAGTATATGTATAAGTACGGTAGGTAGGGTAAGTTAGTAATACATAAGTAGAGTTGCTACTTATGAACTGCCATTTGCTGACAAAGTGAATAAATTTATCGGTGATTTTGAAAATTGATTTTATGATCGTAATTGAGTCGAATCGATGATTGAGTATGTGTAGAGCCTGTAAAGGAAAACTGCTGTGCAGGGACAAACGTGATTGTAGCGGTCACATAAAAAAGTGTGAAACATAAAAATAAAAAATATGATATGCCCTTTTAATTCTAAGTGCCTGTGATGTAAACCTGAATGTACTCGGTAAACAACCATTTCGTGAGTTCTGGAACTAATACGTTCCATAGCACTCCAGTCAACAGAGCTCGAAAAAGGGTGAGTTTATGACGATTGATACCTGGAATCCG